>VUQK01015683.1:0-21979 GCA_015106715.1 Bujurquina vittata
TCAAAAGCATCAAAGCCAGAACAAACAGACTCAAGAACAGTTTCTTTGCCAGAGCAATCACTACTCTGAACTCACACACACCCCCACTCTAAATGCACAATACCCACATCTCTGTGCATATCATGAAAGACTCAACATCTCCATCATTTTGTGTATATTATTTTTACAATGTATATATTGTAAAAATAATATACCTGTATCTGAAGATGTCTGTATTCTAATACATTTTTTCTGTATATATTTTATGCATTGTCTCTTTGTATATTTCAATGCACTTTTATTTTCTGTATATTTTTCTTAGATTATATTTTGTATTTAGGAAGTCTGACTTTCTTTTTATGGCACCGATCAGGAGTGGCCCTCCAATCTCATTGTACATCCTGTATAGTGACAATAAAGGCAATTCTATTCTATTCTATTCTATTCTATTCTAATATTTAAGTGTATTGTTTTACTAGTCTTTTATTTTATTTTATTTTTTACAGTTATGTTTCTGGCATTTCACTTAAGCCATCTGAACTACTGCAGGGGGATGGTGGAAGTACAGTAATGCAGCGACTACTGAAATGTGACTTTTTAAAATTCATATTATTATCATATTTCAAAACTAATGTGACAGAGGACAAGTTCAAGCAAGCAACAGTCATCAACTGTTGGTACTTTCTAACAAGAAACTAAAATTTGGGATAATAAACAAGTTTCCACAAGAACCCAAACAACCTTTTGAAAGCATTTATGATACATTAAGATGGTAAAGCATTTGAATCCACAATTACCACTCAAACCTCATTTTCATTCTGTGCATTATAGATGTTAATGTAAACTTGTCTTCAACTTGAAAGCAACAGCCCCTAGGTTATTGCAGTATATAAATCTGGGCAACCATTTCCTAATAGGCTGTGCTAAAATCAGGATGTGGCTAAAAGCTTTACATAATCATCATGATGTTCCAGCATATTGAGATGTGAGAAGTGGGATGAGGAGACATGACAGTACTGTTAGTGCTCCATCAGTAGAGGGAATTAAGTCATGCTTAGAAAAGGTGAGAAGGTTAGTGACAGTAATTTTGCTCTTTTTTTAATCAGGATCCCCATTAGCCTCAGGCTTAGCTATCCCAGGGTCCTGCCCACTCAAACCAACATCTGTAACACAAACATGCCACTTCTATTAATACAGTTAACACTTAATTTTATGACGAGAACATAAAACTACTTCATGACAGACACTAAAGAAACAGTAATCAATAGAAACAATAATCAACATCTGCATTGCACATTCCTATAGAAAAACAACATTTCTAATAAGCATCACATCTCCTCCAGAATAATTTTTGTTTGATTCTGTTCTGGATGTCACATTTACATACTTATATATTTATTCACATAGCACAAATACACCCGTATTCTGTCTTCGTTATCCAAACAATTTCTATTACAGTTCCTATTGATTTTCACAATACTGTCTTAACAAATATCCAAACTGATCTGATGTACAGTGTAATATAGACTGGTAATGAGTTCCAAACAATCATAGCTCCGTAAATTACTGTAAATTACTTTTGTATATTACTTGCTTTGATTATTGATTTATTCTGCCTTACAGGAACCTGGTTACATCAGGATAAATCAACACTCCCGAGTCCCACTAACTATCACAATGCTCGAAGCACGGGTCGAGGAGGAGGAGGAGGAGTGGCAATCTTTCACTCCAGCTTATTAATTAACTTAGCCTGACTCTTATCGTCCACCTGGCCCTTACACAGAGTTTCTGTCTGATTTCTCAGACTTCTTGTGTTATTCAGCCTTCAGTCCAGATACGAGAATTATAGTGAGTGATTTCAACACCCATGTAGATGCTCACATGCTGGATCTTGTTCTGACATATTGCATAGAAACTGAACATGCAACAGTATTCCCAGAAAAGCCTTTTTGTCTGATCATCTCTTAACAACAAAAAAAATTACAATAATGTATTACACCGCAGTGGGTAATAAATTCCATTACAATGGAAGGCTTTCTGAAAGGGCTGTAAAAAACTTTAAGGACATGATAATCAATGTCATGTGCCAACACAGTGCAGAGCATCTACCTAAACTCTATTCCCTCAGAGGATGACTAGAGCCTCAGTCAGAAGTGACTGACTCTGTGGTATAACTCACAAACACGCAGCTTAAAGCAGATTGCCTTTAAGCTGGAGAGAAAATGGTGTCTCACTAATTTAGATCTACATTGCTAATTTTTAAAAAACTCATTGTAAAGCGCGGGCATCTTACTATTCATCTGTGTCCTCATCAAAACAGTCACAAATACAGAGGCATGAGCGGTGATATTGATTTGCTGTGCTCTAATTTATGTCAACTTTTTTTTCTACGTTTTCTATGGCCAGTAGTCATAATAAGACTGGTAATGAGTTCCAAACAATCATAGCAAACAATGATCATATAGCAATGATCATTTCTACTCAGTTTTCCATCTTAAGAAGGTCAAAAATAAAAACAGAGTGACTGCTATGATATAGAAAATCAAAAACATTTTGTTGACTATTTTAGCCACTCTGGTCCAGTATCCCGGCTTATTCTCTTCTTTCTTGATATTGAGGAGCCGAGTCAGTGTCTTCTTCATCTCCCTCAACTCGTCTGAAAGCCGTTCCAAAGCATGGTGGGACTCTGTACTGCTGCTGGCCTGCAACAGCGGTTTGATGGAATCATTTATATAGTGTCATAATTTCAGCTGAAACTTGACTATATTTCACTTCATTTGCATGGGAATTAAACACAGTTCTAACCTCTTTGGCTTCAAGCAGCAGCTCAGATGGTGTTTCACCAGTTGACCCATCATTCATACAAACACCCTGAGTCAATCTGTGCACTTCTGAAAAGATAGTTTTCACCGATTTAAAGAAACAGAATATGTTTAAATAAAAAAGCAAAGCCTCTCACCTGTGTGCCAGCTGCGGGGGCTGACTTTGCCCTGATTGTTACAGTCCTCTATCAGGCTTTGGTCTCTCTCAGCCTCACTTTCCTGGAAAGCAGAGTCTTTCTCCATCAGATACATCACAACAATTGTCTCCAGAAGGCTTAGCATCATCAGAGCAAAAATCCCAATGAGGTAGACCGCTGAAGGGAGCACGATGATCAGTATTACGGACAAATTAAAATTCATTAAGAGAGTGTGTAGCATCCAGTAAAGGCAAGACTTGTGTGCTTATTTACCTATAAGTGGGATTCTGTTTGATGACGCAGGCAGAATTTCATTAAGGATAAGTTGTAACACTGTAATGGCAAGAAGAACGGTGACCTTGAAGCTGAGCTTCTCGCCCCCACTGTCTGAGATCAGGAATGAGGCCAAGTCCAGACACAAGAAGAAGAGGACAGGCAGCAAGAAGTTGACAACATAGAGGAGTGATCGCCGCTTCATGGTGATCTGTAAAAATTTGGGTTTAAAGTTCAGAAATGCGCGTCTGAAATACAACTGAAATAAGTGTAAACATAAATGTGTAAATATATAACTGAGAAATGCTAAGAAAACTATGAAGAAAGAAAGAATGGAAAGCTGGACTGGGCAGTCAGGATAGAAAAAAGAAAGGCAGAAAAGAAAAAATGCATTCGTCTCACTGTACTTAAAACTGTTTGATAATGCAGAGTGTGTCTGTGCGTTTAGAAATACGTACAGTGTAAGTGATGATGTCTTGGCCAACTAAATCGCTGGCATTGTTGGCAGTGATTGTCATGTTTATGAACAGCCACTCGTATTGTGTCCGCATCAAATCACGAGACCACTCAGTGGCCTCTGTAGAGTTGTCACTTGGCTGGAGCCGAATTTCCTGGGCTGAGGTGGAAATTAAAGCACTGTCAGGTTGTTTTAGGTAACGAGGTAGCGCTGAAGAAATGAATGATAGCTGACACACGGGCCAAAACTGATGTTGGTGTTAGTCACAAATATTAAACATGTTTAAAAAACTCTAGTAGCAACTGGACCTGAGGGCCTAGGGGACTGAAAGAAACCACCAGCCAGCTGTACACCCAAGCAGCATCCAGAGATGAATCAGAGGTTTTCAAACTTTTTCTGCAATGCCCAACTTCAGTTCACACTCCATGAAGAAAATATCCAGGTTTAATTTTAGTGTGTATTTGCATTAGGCCACTGTGCCAATGTGCATTTGACCCCAAAAGTTGGCCTTCTTTTTGCTGTGATTTTGCACTATATAAATAAAATTGAATTGAATTACAGCCAAAGGTCCATGATCTCTTAAGGAAAATTCAAGTCAGGTAATTGATGACTGAGTGAACAGTGAATAAATTAAAATAGCAGGAACATTCTCTTCTTTCCTGTTTTTTAAGAAAGATGCCATGGTCCATACAAGCAGACATTAATATTTCAACTCAACTGTATTTTTTTTATTTACCCATTGGTATCTGGTATTTTTTATTAACCATATATGGACCAAATTCAGAGTGAACATACTCAGAGTTCAGGGTTAGACCACAGCATTTACTGGCCTACTGGTTAAAGAAGTCATTGCTCCAGTTTCGTGACAGAAATTCAAGTATTTATTTCTATGTTCCGTCACATTAGCGAGTATCTGTGTCTATACAATACGTCCATGCGGTCTGTTGCCGCAGCTTCCCAACCAAGCTTGTTTGCTACTGTAAATGTGCTCTCACCGGTGTGTACGAGAGATCTGAAGGACAAGTTGCAGCTTTGAATGTCGAATGGGAATGTGTAAGTATGCATCCTGCAGGTGCTCACCAGCACCTGGTCATTCTGGACTTCAACATCACCTTTGTCATTGATGGTGAGATAAGGACTTGGAGGAGCTTTGTCCTTCTCTGTCCTGTATGGAAACAAAGAAACACAAGTTCCTCAGAAACCAGGAAAGCACAGATATCAACTCGGAGATACTGTTTCTGTGTGCCTACCATCCCAGTCCTTTATCTGTTTATCTGCCCAGATGGCTAGCTTTTTGTATATTCCTCAGTTCTATATTTAGTTGTTTAGATCATGCAATAAATAAGCTCCCTTTAAGTTAACATACTCTGCTTCCACATCTTGCATTTGGGCCCTCATTCCTCCATTCCTCACACACTGATGAACTCACTAAGTCTATTTTATTGCCTTATTGTTTATATTGTTACACAAACTCTTTCAGACAATTAAGAAAACATTGTGTTGATTTACTTTTAAACTGTTTTGAAGATAACCTAGAATAAATGTTCCCCTATCTTTTTCATATTTACAGTTTACTGTTTGAATATAAACGTGGTCAAAGTTTCAGATAATGATACCATAAGCCATCCCTGTGTTCCTCGGGGAAGCTCAGGTTCACACTTTTCTAAATGCCTCAGGCATGGTTCTGGTTGGGGGTGCACCAACATCACTCATACGCCATTCAAATCTTCAATTTGTGAGGGGCGGCCAATAAGAAGCAAGCTGGCTTACAGGGAAAGGAGCTGGAAATTCTTGTTTTACATAGCAGTTGACCTGAGGAAGATCTGAACTGTAACTTATGTGAAGTTATTCTAGCAGAGTTAAAAAGTTTGGTATTGAGTCCCGGTTAAAGGTTTGGGCTGAATGTTCTTTAGCTTAGGTTTACCTTAGGACTGAGAAATGCAGCTTATGAAAGGGTGTCCTGACAAAGATAGGGGGCGAGTATATCTTATCTTTGTGGGCATATTTATACTTACATTTCTTCAATAGTGAGATCTGGCTTCCATAAAATCTCAGTAGGTACAGAAATATTATTAATGCCACAAAACTGATCTGGGTCCCAGGAAATGTATTCATTGTTCCATCTCTGCAGAGAAAAACATGAAGCAAAAGGGAGAAATTGAGGAAAGTCAAAAATGGGGCAGAAATGAAAAAGACTCAGAAAGCCATTTGTTGTTCAGTTTTATGTATTGTCGAGTGGCAGAACTCACAATGACAGTCCAAACATAAGGAATGAACCTTTGTTCTTTCTCAACCTGTAAAGAAACAAATTTGTGGCGTCACTCTTTGGTTGGTGTTTAGAAGCATTCTTGGCTCTCTTGCTGCCACTCAGCGTGGAATGAATCCTTTAACCTCTCATGTGTATCAGCTGCCAAATCTGACCTGATTCATGACTCGGGCTGATTTAGGATCGAAGGCAGATCCCAAATCAACTGTCTCTGAGCTTTGGAAACCAAAACTTCCTGTCATTGTAACCCCCTCTAAAAGCACAAATTGCATTAATTTTTCTGTGTGCGTTGCCAATTCTATAATTTGGAGAGAGTCAGACTATCAGTTTCACCCGCTTCACTCAAATATTAAAGTGGTATTGATCTTCTGCAAATCTAACTGCAGAAAGGGAATCAGCATATTTGGCAAAATGTTGATTCGTTTAAACTTTGTAAGAGGAAACTAGACTATAAAGAAAAACATGATGTTAGTGGTCTGTTTCCTTCATCACTAAAAGCAGTGCGACATATCTTGACATTTGAAAACTTTGAGCAAGCTTTGAGCACTTACCACATCTAAGATGGCATACAGCAGAACTTCCAGTGTTACCTGTGTGGGGGTTTTGTAATTTTTCACAGGCCGGGTCATGAAAAACAACTCATTGCTTTTGGTCAGTTTTAGGTAGCTTAAAACATCCTGATAGCTGCAGATACGCTCAGAGCACACTCCATCTACAGCAACAGACATCAAGATAAATTCACAAAAATCATTTGTAAAGTGAACATGCTCTCAAATTGGATTTTCAGTTCTACTATTACAGTGGCAAACAGACAAACCTTGTGTTAGTGTTCTAGGGTTAAAGGGTGAAGAGCTAAAACGGCTTGTTTTAGACATAGACTGCAGGAAGGCTGAGTATGAGACGAATAAGGACTATTTTGATCTGCAAATCATGTAAACTGACTCTAGTGGCACCCCAGATTAAAGATTATAATTATATGGAGTCTAAAATGAACGTAATAGGCATTCATCAAGACAGCAGATATCAAATTTCATCCAAATTAGTTACAGCGTTGAAGAACTTCCATTAGTCTCTGAGCATCAGTGCCTAACACTCTTGAATTTATGATCAAGAAACCTCACATGCATTAATATCGAGCGATCGTGGTCGCTAAAAAGCCATATAAGATGGGTGTTGGCACGACCCTTTTTTCAGTTTTATTTTTTCTTTTTACCCGTGATACAAAATCCAAATGTATCAAATGGGAACCAAAACGCCCCCTCTCTGGAGTAATTCAAAGACACATTGAAGTCCTTTTTGCTGTAATTAGTTATTGCTGAAGATGTCATTAGGACACCAAACTGACATTTTTAAGTTTTTTCTTGATCCTGAAACCCCTCAAATTCAAAGAATGAAAGACCTGTGAAAGCCCTGACAAACCAAAGACAGGTTCATTCCTTCAATAAAAACCTCAAGGAACATCCACTGAGCTAATGAAAACAAATAATTGTCTAATCTGCAGGAGATTTCTCAGATCATCATTCTGCTAAACTTACCAGAGAGGAAGAGCAGAAAGATGAAGCCACCAATTTTCATGACTTCTATGTCACGAGGAGCCAAAGTCTGTGGATGTGTATCCTTGTCCTGTCAGTGCTATCTGGAAATGTCACCAAGCCCCTCACAGTAATAAAACCACTGTCAGATCCTGAAAGGGGGCTGGGCAAACTGAATTATTAATGCTTTATGTGTTTTGCCTTGCTTTGTTTCTTTGTTTTTTTGAAGGTGTGGAATCAAAAGAAAATTTCAGTGAAAGTGGGTTGGACTCTAATTCTATTAAGTGCTTTCCAGATTACAGCGATACTAACTCCAGAGAAGCCACTATATTATATAGTTACAGCAGCACTGACCCAATACATGAAACAGATAAAGGTATAAATGCAAGTTTAAAAAAAGAGTTAATGTAAATCAAAAGTAAGTAAAGATACAGAAGATCAACTCCATACAAATTAAATGTGTAAAAAACTGAATTTGAAATTCTGAGAGTGGGTTTTCTAAAGATTTCACTGAAAGCATTCGTCCTTAACTCTCAGTCTTAGCAAACAGTTTCTGATCAACCAATCTTAGAAAGCAGCGGATGAAATATTCTTAAAGGCTGCCTTCAAATTTTTGTCTAAGAAATGCTCACTGCCAGTTCAGACCATTATATACCATACAAGCTCCCTCTTAGCGTTGTTGTCTTTCCCAACCTGCATGACATCACTGGAAACAATGTTCTGGGGAACAATTAATCTACTTTTGAAAAGAAGGAAAAATAAGTGCAGTGAAAGGCGCCTAGTTTTCCTTTTGGTTGGCATTATGAAAATGTTTTGGAAGTTTAGACATGATGGGAGAAAAGGCTAAACCAATTAGGACATCTCAGTCATTTTGTGAGGACATTAAGAAGTATCCCATGGGAATGGGGTAGTCGTCATCTGTGACACACTGGAGAAAACGATATCAAATGGCATTTCTGATGCTGATTTTCATCAGTGACACCAAACTGATTAGTCTGAACTCATCTTATTATGAGCCAGTGTAGTTCTTGGGTTTCTGGAGATTTCTCTGAGCATTGCATAATCTGACCTTGGGGTGAATTTGCTTGGACGGTCACTCATAGAAGGATTTGGCAACAATCTTGAATGTTCTTCACTTATGAGTAATCTTCCTCTGTGTAGAATGATGGACTTCAAATGGTTTTGGAAATGACGAAGTCCATAGGCTACAGACCAGAGTTGCATTCTTCCCCACTGTAATATAGCAAAGCATTTAAAGTGGTGTACTGAACACCATATTTTGTTACCTTTGTTACACTATGTTGAGCAGTTGTACCTACTGTAGTTTGTTCATTGTGTCCACTGCCTTTTGATGTGTTAGAGTTTGTATACACTGTAATCCTGACAGGGTGATACTGCTGACATAACACAGCAGACTGTTGTAATGTAGTTTATCATGGAAGCAGCAGCACATTAGACAGTGTTTTCAGATTTGAGCCAAACAGCAACCAAAAAATGAAGCCAATTCAGATGGCCTCTTGATCCTGCTCCAAAAGTGAGTCATTCCTCCTAGACTGTACAAAACCCAGTTTTACAGTGGAAAACAGCTAATTTACAAACTGGTTTTAAGGGCATAGTATCATGTCAAAAACGGAACAACAGACAAAACAGATGAAAAATAAGACAAAAGCACCACACAGTCGAAGATGACGGCTGGCTCTATTATTTCTTGAGAGGGACCCACCGAGGCCGCTCATTCTGTAAATTTACACTCCTTGCTCTATCAGTCTGGCATTTTCCAGTTTTCATCCTGTTTACTCCCCTCAGCAGGTCAGAATGAGTGCCATCTACCATGCACACACCTGCATCAGCCCAAATACCACCCAATTAGTGTGTGTGTGTGTGTGTGTGTGTGTGTGTGTGTGTAGTTTGAATTTGTAGTTTCAGTGGTGTAGTTTGATAGTTTGAAGTAGTATTTTATTAATGTTTTTTAATGTGTTTTATTAACGTTTTTGTGGTTTTATTTTTCTTACAGTTTTATTTATTTATTTCCTATTCCCATGATTTCTTTTTTACTTTGGAGCCTTTTAATGTTATTTTACCAGTTTTTTTTTTCTTTTTTTTTTTTTTTGTGATTATTTTAAACACGTTTATTTATGTCTAATGAATAGAATAGAATAGAATAGAATAGAATAGAACTTTATTGTCATTATACATACAACAAAATTAATCATCAGTCATACAACGATTAATGTCTTTTTGTTTTGTATTGTTTACATAGTTTAATGTCTGCAACCACTGTGGTAGCTCGTACTTTGTGCAGCACACTGGGTTGAACAATGAGCCGCTGTACCTCTCTCCTGACGACTTTCTGAATCATGCTGAAGATGATTTGAATCAAAAATTTGAAATTTCATGAGACCCATTGGCACTGATTTTCAGGCCCGTTCTTGTGTAATTTGGAATACCTACAGGTACAATTTAAAAGATGATGCTTTGCTAAGTTGTCAGTCATGCATAGATACAATACTGGTTCATCTCTTGAGTTAAGTGTCTTAACTCAAGAGAATGATTGATTCATTCAAGTGAATGATTCAGTCTTGTCTGGTTTTGCAATACGGAAAAAAAATAGATACAAGGACTGGACTCAAACGGAGTGAAAAAGCAGATGTTCAGAAAGCCTCGAGAGCTGCTGCTCAACATCACACTGAAAATTCCCAAGCATATCAGGCTCCTTGGAAGCAAAATAACAAAATGTGGGATGGCTGAAGGTTTTTGCACAGTACTGTATTTATTTAAAAACAATCTGAGATGTTAGTATTTGTTTGTTGTGGCCCACAAACTGAGTCAGTGATTTGAGTAGTTTGTTTGTTTCTTTGTTCGGCGCTTTGCATTCAGAACTCATTGAGTGTAATACATTAACTTGGCCTATAAAATGATGGCTAATTAATAAAGGCAAAAATTAATAATACTTTCATCATTCGCACACCACGAGCTGCCTAAAGGACTAACTTCAATTCTGACTACACAAAAGTTTGAAAAGAAAAGTGCTGCTGACAAGACAATAAAGTGTTTGTGTTTCGAAAAGCGCTAAAGGAGATTTGATAACGTTAACATGGTGTCCTCAAACACATCAATAAGCCATAATTTGACACAAATACACTGCTGTACAGAACTGTGGTGTTAATAGGGATTATTTTACATTTCTAAGTGTTCCACTCCATGTAAATGAAAGTTAGAAAGAGTGACACAGTGACAATGTAGAAAATGAAGAAAACCCTGTTGATTCTAGCAGCCCAGTGGACGTATTTCCCTCCCACTCTGCTGCCTCCGAGGTGTAGATTTAGGGTTTTCTTCAGCTCCTTCAGCTCCTCCAGAATCAGCAGCAACACATGAGACTCTCCTCTATGAACGCTGTTGTTCACCTGCAGACAGTCAAACAGTCAGACAGGGACATCAGACAGTTTATACTGCTGAGATTAATAAGGCATCATGGGGGAAAGTGGTAAAATGACTTCTCAGCAGGCCGAAATCTGACGTCTAAAGATGTTAAATGCACATAAAAACTTTTATTACAAACACAAAATCAGCATAAGAGCTCAGCTATGTTTGCCTTGCAGCATTACATCTGTTCATGTTTCCAGCTTAATTACATCTCACATGACTGTTTTACTGAAATTAGATTCAATTCGATTAGATAGATTAGATAAAACTTTATTAATCCCTTTAGAAAGATTCCGTCAGGGAAATAAAAAAAAATCAACCCTCATGGGAAAATTGCAGATTTCTGCATCGTTACACAGATGCCCGCAAGCTGTTTTGTTGCATTGTAGTTATAATTATACTATATTTTTATTGCATTATTAACTGGTATTTGCTGGTAACATTTTGTTGGTAGCTTCTGCAATTTTCAGTATAGCACCTCTATTATGCCATAACAGTTATTAACAGCAATTTTTCCTAAATATTTCTCCTAATAGCTTGATTAAAGAAACAAATAACTAATAAAGGCCAGCAAAAGTGCTTAAATCACTTGTGGTCTTAAATCAAAAGAAACATTTTTGGTCCCAGTTTTGAATATGTCTGTGAATTCTTTCTTTCTTTCTTAATTTCTTTCTTTTGTGAGTGTGACTGTTTATGTGAGAGACATTAAAAAAAAAAAGAATTAATGATGAAATTTGAAACAGGAGTTATCAGGAACACTGAATCACATATTTAACCATAATGTAACTCAGTGCTC
This sequence comes from Bujurquina vittata, assembly GCA_015106715.1. Taxonomy (NCBI): domain Eukaryota; kingdom Metazoa; phylum Chordata; class Actinopteri; order Cichliformes; family Cichlidae; genus Bujurquina; species Bujurquina vittata. Next base: position 11,686 of record VUQK01015683.1, read on the forward strand.
TCTGTAACCTTTTTAACATCTGTCTGCAGTGACCCCTGCTGTACGAATGCAGCATCTACAATTTGGTCCAAATCTAAAACCTCATTGTCTCAGCACCTCTGTTTTGATTAAAACTGGATGTGTGTGTGTGTGTGTGTGTGTGCATGTGTGTGTGCGTGCGTGTGTGTGTGTAAAGACACTTAATCCTGTGTAAGGCTGTGTTGTTTTCGACTCGATGAGCAGACTCATCTTATCTGTTTAGAGGAATCTGAGCTCTGATTTGATGTCAGTCAATCAAAATGCATCCAGACACATCGAGGTATGAAGACTTCACTCATCTTGAAATTATTTTCAGTTACACATTTGATTTGTGGTCTCTGATTGAGGTCTTTTAAAGATCTTGTGAAAACTCGCACAAAAACCAGTTTTGGTCTCCTTGCCATATTTTTGCAGTATGTGTATAATACTAAAACTGTACCTCTTCGACAGCAGGCAGTAGCTCACGCTGCGTCTCCTCACTGGACGCTTTGCAGATGCAGGAACAGCAGGTCTGTCTTTTGTCTTCTGAAAGCAAACAGTAGGTTTGTCTCAAGAATTTGCACACATTTAATAAGCTCCAAAGACACTCCGCTTATACTTACACTGTACAAAAATGAAACATCTCCTAGCTAAAAGTTGTTGAGAGTCTAACAGCTAAAAAACAGCGGCTGTCTGCTTCATCAGAACTGGCTGATGAGACTCACTCTGTATCTTTGGCAGCATAAAAGGTGTAGTCCGACTGATACTAGCTACGATCTGTGATCAGTGTCTGAGAAGCTTCTGTTTAAACTTTTATGTATAGATCTTACCTGCATCACTGTTGTCAGGTTTGACTTTTTTCTTTTTCTCCTTCACCTTGTGCTTGACTTGGGAATCTTTTTCTATCAGATATGTAACGAAAATCGTCTCCAGCAGACTCAGCAGCATAAGGGCAAAAATCACAATGCAGTAAGTCGCTGAACGGAGGAAACAAGCAACAGTTATTTTATCTTTTGGTATCTGGTGCTTCTCAATACATGAACTGGGCCACACTTAAACATTATCCTTTAAGGAAGGGGTCCGTACCTATGAGTGGGGTCTTGTTGGACATGGAGGGCAGGATGTCATTGAGGATGAGCAGCAGAACGGAGATTGCCAGCAGCACGGTGACTTTGAAGCCCAGCTTCTCCCCTCGATGGTCAGCGATGAAGAACGAGGCGAGATCCAGAGTTAGGAAGAATAAGATGGGCAACAGGAAGTTAATGACATGAAGGAGAGGCCTCCTCTTCATGGTGAACTGGGAAAGCAGGTTCAGTGGTCAGGTTAGTTTAGCCTCATGTGAAAAATGATGACATTGTGTGAGTGTAGTATTGTAGAAGCAAATTTTTACGTTTTGTTTTTTTAACTGCTTAATTTGTGAATACAGAGTTATTAACACAAGACCACTGTAATCAGTTCTGGGACCTTCTGCCATATGAATACAAGGAATTCATATGGCGAGCAACAGCAAAACCCCAGTGGAGAACAGAGCAGGTCTACACAATAACCTTTGTACCGCTCATAAAAGGATGAATCCAGCAGAGGTGGGATGCTGAGGGACTTGTAGATGTGAAGCAGCTGGGGGCAGGCTAAAGAAACTCAGACAGTGAACACAGAAAACATAGCAAGTGTTTAAAGTGTTTAAAATGACCATTTTATCATTTCGACTTTGATGGAAGCAGGACCATGTTTACCGCTGTGTGCTATCTGCTCTTCTTGTTCATATATGGCTTGTTTTCTGCATGATAGGGCGTTAATCTCTGTATTTGTGAATGGCACAGTGAACTGTTTTCACAGACAGTGATTTCTGTAACTGTTCCTCAGCCTGCTGTGACTTCCATCACAGAATCATGCCTGTTGGCCTGTGATCTTCATTAAAGAAGATCACAGGCCATTTTGGGCCTTTTGGGCCTTGTCACTTTCATACAGAGAGTCATCTCAGAATCTTTTAGTGATATTATAAACTGATGATGATGATGATGATGATGATGTAGATGATGTACTGGAGCTTCAAAGTCTTCATAATTTTATATTGAGGCACATTATTCTGAAATTTTTCAGAATTTGTAGATGCAGCTTTTTGGTGAATCTCTGCCCATCTACGACGCTTTTTTAAAAGCGGTCATGTTCCTGGTCTGTTGCCAGTTACTCTAATTAGTTACAAAATGTTCTTCCAGCTGTTTCGTTTTAGCAGCACTCACTTTTCCAGCATTTTGTTGCTACTGTCTCAACTTTTTTGAGACGTGTTGCTGCCATCAAATTCAAAATGATTTAGAAATTTGATATGCTCTTGTCATTGGGTCTGCAGCCTAGTGTTTTTGAGCTGAATGGACAGTTATTTGCTGTGTCCTTCTCTGCGGCTCCCCTCATGATGTGTGCTCCCTCTTCTTTTGTTTCCACTCTTGTCGCTGTGTTTTGTTTGTTTGTTTGTTTGTTTGTTTTTGGCTCCAATCTTGCCTTGTTTTTTTGTATTGTGTGTTTTGGAAGAGAATTCAGCATAAGCTTCACAGTTCTAGTGAAAATAAAAAAAATCACAGCATCCCAACTGTTTTGGAATTGGGGTTGTAGATATGTATACTACACATGACACGTCTATAAATTTGCCACCCATGTTTTTCTCTCTTTGTGTTACATACTGTATAAACGAGATTTTCCCACAGTTTATTTTCGATGGTGAAATTGACTTTGGAGATGGATAGCTGGAGGAACTCCCACTCTCCCTGCGTCTTCATCACCTCACGGGAAAACTGCGTGGCCCGAGATGAGTTGGAGAAAGGCAAAAGCCTCATTTCATTTACTGTGGTGGGAAAAGCGAGAGCAATTCAGAGTCAAGCCACTATGAAAGCATGATAAATTGGCAAAACAAACCAAAACACACATCCTGCCTCACCACAGTGAATCGCAGAGCCAATGGTGATGTTACATTTTTGTGTGTCAAAGGGGAACTTATGGACATCCATCTTACAGGTGCTGACAATCTTAAGGTCCTCTTCAGAAGTGATTGTCCCGTCGTAGGATACATACAGGTATGCATTTTGAGGGGAGTCGTCCGTCTGTATCCTGAGACAGCGCACATGAATTTTCTGTTTTTAGAGCACCTAACATGATATTTCACACTAATTATAACATGAATTCTGGAGCTCCTGCTGTCACAGCAGTGCAATAATGTGTTTGTTTAAAAGGAGTATAAAAGCTGCCGTGTGTACTTTAATAAAAGTGAGCACACGATGAGAAGTAGCTGACCTTCTAAACAAACACAGGATGGCGCCAGCAAATATGAAGTAATTACATTTGATGCTGAGCAACTATAAAGTGCAGTTTTACAACAAAATGAGAAACACTATGTTTCCCTTATATTTAATTAAATTTTTTGCACTGCAGTTTAAAATAGTTCCTATTTTTTCTCAGTTTCTTTGTATGCTTACCTGTTTTATATCTAGTTTCCTCATTCAAATCAGTGATCTTAATTTATGTTTTTTATATGATCCTTGGCAATGAATATATTCTCTTTAAAGAAATATTTTCATAAAGAATACAGTAAATAAAATACAGAGTGGACTGATTACCTGATAGTGCTTTAAATTTTACCAGCGTCTCCTGCTAATATCAAGGTTGCTATGATACATTTGCTTTCAGGCATTGCCCAAATAAAATGACAGTCTTTATTCCACATTTTAGCAGATTGGTATGTGAACACTGAGTGCGGCAGACTCACATCTCATAAACGAAGACATCTGGTTTCCAGAGTATTTCTCGAGGAATTGTAATGTGGGTAATTCCACAAAACTGAGCAGGGTCCCATGAGATGCGTTCATTGTTCCATATCTGCAGTAAGGTTAGATTAGCAGAAAAGTCTGTTATACAAATAAAAAGCAATGTGTTCTCATCCCAGTGAGGCAAATATTGACATTCTGTCTACATCCCACTGTTATGTACAAGGTGTCCCTCGATGCAGGTCTCTGACGCAATGGCCTCCAGCAGTTAAAGATCCCATTTTAGGAGATATAGATAGGTTGGACGGAGGTCTCAGCCAGGAGGCCATGGTTTGCATCCTTTATGTTTTTTCATAAGGTTTAGGCACATGGTCAGGTTTAGGAAAAGACGGTGATTTGGGTTAAAATTTGTGTCGAACCTGCATAAATGTTATGCTCCAGCTGCTTTAACCAAAGATACTAACAAGAGACAAAAAAAACCCAAACCATATAAAATGCAAATAGTTGTTCATTTATTTAAGAAATCTTTTAACATTTAAAAGAAAAACTAAAAGCAACTGAGATCACAGCAAGTGTTTTTTTTAATGGTAGCTTTTCTTGGAGTAAGGGTATATCTTGTGGCGTTCCTCAGAGGAGTTGTTAAGGTCCACTTTTATTTTCAGTTTTGACTTTCTCTATGCTGTTAATACTGCTGATGGTCATGTATGCTGATGATTTATTTTCTGTCTCACCAAAAATAGAGGGGATGCAAAAGAACTTACAGACCTTATAGAGTTATATAATATCACAAAATGGTCCAAAATTAACAAACTGTTACTGAATATTCCCCAAACTTAATGCATTGTATTTAGTGGTTTAGTAGAAGGGATGTTCTTCCTCATGCAGTGGTGCTGAACTTATCTGGAGATTATATTTTCATTGAGGAGGTTTTTACAATTAAATTACTATTAATAATATCTACTACTATTGTACTATTATTACAATTTTTTTTTATCTCAGCCTGATCATATCGAATATATCGTCTCCAAGATGGCTTTGCTGTTTCAAGAAAATGCTCAAAAAAAGGAAGGAAATGCTGTTTACTGATTTTAATGTAATGTTGATTTGAAATGTATTGTTGTGTATTTTTAATATGAACACCAAGAAGACTAGCTGTGCTTTGTGTTGCAGTAAATGGGGAACCTTATAAACAAACAAACAAACTCACCAGGGTTGCCCAGACGAAGGGAATAAAAGTTTGTGTTTTCTCAATCTGAAAGTAAACACACTAATCTCAGTACTGATCACTTTCATGGTAGCATTTAGCTTGTGTAGTAATGCAGCACCTACCACAGCCAGAATTGCATAGAGGATGATGTCCAGCTGCACTATGGTGGGGTGTGTGTAGTCCAGCACAGGCCGGGTCATTTTAAACACGCTGTTATCTGTGGTCAGGTTCAGGTAATCAAGAACATCCTGGTAACTGCACACTTTCTGACAGGAAGCCACATCTACAGCAAAACAGTTGTCAGATAAATGGTTTTCCTTAAAATTTTACCTCAAAAATAATTTTTTTTACTGTTCATTTTTAACTATTGTGGCAATTTTTTTTTAAATGAGATTTGACAGTATACAGTTTTGCTTCAGTGCATTTATCATCTAGCTTGTAGTGTCACAATACTGGTTTCATGTTTTGATAAACATGCAGAAGTTTCTTTTCTTTTTTTTAATCTAGATTTACTGTAAACTCCTGGGTGCCTAATCAGAATCAGAATCAAAATACTTTATTGATCCTAGAGGGAAATTCCTAAAACCTTAATAGAATCTAAATGCCCCGCAAGAAAAGCAGCTTTTTCTGCTCATGTTTTTTTTATTATTATATACTGTGTATTCTTATAACACATTATCTATGTACACTTTTGAATTTCAGATGCAATGGCAACAGGGAGGCTTCTGGGTTTATAACCAATCAAATTACTTCTGTTTCACTTTTTTCCTTTCCCATTCTTGAATCTCACGTTTCGCCTTCCATTGGGAACAATAAAGTGACTCTAATTTGACCATTTTTCAGTACTGTCAGATACTAATATGACATGAAGTAACTGGAAGAAGAGTTACAGCCGCAAAGAGTTAAAGAATCAGAAACAAACTGGATGAAAAGCATTCCACTGCTGCCTAAAAAGTCAACTAATGACACAGAAACAGCGCTCCAAATAACATAAAGTCTTACCTGTTAAGACGATCAGGATGAGAGAAGCTAAATGCATCATGTCTGCAGCTGTGAGAGTGTCTGTGTGGCTAAGCCACTTCCACAGGAGTATGTGTCCCTGCTGTGAGAGCCGCTGTCCTTTGATTTAATCTGAGGAGCGGAGGGCTGGGCACAATAAATGACCTCGCTTGCTGCTTGAAATGAGAAAAACCCTCCCATGACTGATGCAGCAATCAGCTGATAGAGGAGAGGACCATAGAGTATATATCAAACAGTGCTTTGCTTCTTGAGGCAGGTGAGACTGAGGATAATAGGTTTAGGGGAAGAATAACGAATAATGAAACTGAGGTAAAGGCAGGTGGAGGGGCTTTATATCCCTGGGGGGCAGAGATAATGTGAATTTACAGGTTGCTGGTGAAAAACAGTCACTGCTGTAGCTCTTTGAATTGCATAACAGATATTTACTGTAACACACACAAAGCTGCAAACCTCAAATGAGAAGGTAGAATTCAATTAAAGCGGAACTTGATCACCAAAACAATGTGGTAACGACATTATGAGCACTGCTCCCATTTAAACCCATTTGTTCTCATCACCATCTCCTGCCAGTCTCACAGTGGCCAGCTGAGCATCAAACCTGATCTATTATTTAGGAAAAAAGTCTTTCTCTACAGTAAAGTGAAACAGTTTAAATTCTGTCCCTAGGCCTGTGTCACTGAAGCCTTATTAATTTGATTCAACATTGTCACCACGATGGTGGAAAATTCACGTCATGTGGTTAGTGGTCATATGTCTGTAAAACCTCAACAGAAGTCTGTGGCAAAATAAGGCTGCTTCTCCTTCGATCTGTGACCTCAGTTAACACTTTCCTAATGAGTTGATGGTCTCGCTCGTTTTTAATCTTAATTAATACAACAAGATGTTTATTTTGTACATTATGGTTCCATTCAGAGTGGATAAGGGGCAGTAAGGATGGTTCCAGCTTGTGACAGAGAAGTCACTACCATATATATTATATATATAAATATGTATAAATACAAAGTACACGAATATGGAAACTATTCAAACCACTGTAGCTATGGATACTGAGAATATTCTCATGAGAGGACCTGGGTCGTATATGAAGCTACATTTTGAGACCTTTTTTTGGGCAAGTGGGGACTGTGGCAAGCAACGTAAACACAAAACTGACCTCATTTCACCTTATATCAAGTTCTTATGCCCTGGCAAATAATTGCAGACCTGGTAGGCACAGAGACACACGGTCATTTGACTGTAATTATCTTCTCCAGCTCCAACTAAATGGTATTACCATTGCTGTACCGTGGAGAAAAGGCTTGAAGTAAACAGACCTTGGAGTTCTCTATATTGGCTCCTAAAGCTAATGAGAGTAATATTGAGGACTACTACCGTACCACAGAAAATCACTAGGCCAATCAATAGCAATGCAAAATCTGTTTTAGGTCAGCAGCGATGGAAATTAGTGAGCTGAAAATTACATAAATCTGTTGATTTGAGCAGCTATAACTAAACAGATAAAACCTATTTTTTCTGTTTTTTGGTGGGGATTCAGTTCTTCATTTCACTGCAAGCGGCACTACATTTGGTCAGCTGATTGCTGATGTTGAAAGTATGGTAGCACTAAAAAATAAATATATATTCCATTCGTATGTATATATTGTTATGGTCTGTGGGAACTGTGCCAAATTTTAGCTGTGAGAAGGTTTTACTTTTGAATTTTCTTCTGGGAAAATAAAGCATACCAATGTTTGAAAAATGAGTGTAAAATGAGTATGAGGGGTGATTTTCAGTGTCATTGACCATATTGGGAAACATCTCAGAGAAGCGCTTCATGCTCAGGGACATAAACCAAAACACAACGTAGCACTGATTAATGAATCCTTCACTTTTAACTCAACAGAAAATCACTCTTGTAAGTTTAGTTGCAAAAACTTTATTGTCTGTTCAAAGTCTTCTTTGACATTTTCACTCTAGAAAAGTGGGGTCTTGCAGACATGGGACCCATCCCTTTGATATCATACTGCGACTGGTGCCGTAATACAGCTTCATTAACACATTCGGACTGTGATCATGTGACTGTTTGCAGCTTGGTTATAGTAGTGCAGTAGTCTTGACCTTAACGGCCAAGGGAAGAGGGTGCCAGAAACTGATATATAACACTACAGAGGAGTATGGTACTGCTTTATGCGTGTGCAGTGATCCATCAAGTCTACAGTAGGGTGCGGGCTGACCTAGACTAACATGCTTACTCTACTGTCGCCTCATGCACCGCTGAGTGTGCCGTCTAGGAATCAGCTAATAGTGCATTAAATGTTGATATTGTCCCTTTTCAGTTAATCATAACATGTGTAAACCTTTACAAATTTTTCACATATTTTCATCCACATTCTAATAAACAACACAGTGTTCTGCAACAACTTAAAACACAGAAACAGAGGTCAACAACAGGTGAGATATGCATTAAAGTGCATCTCACGACTAAAAGCTTCACAAACAGGAAGAAACAGGCTCGAGGGGATGATACAAACTGGGAAGCCTGATGATGAACAAAAATGTGGGCTAAGTCTTCACCGTATGATGCTCGTGTCACAAGAAATCCCTTTACAATGGCAACATTGGAATAAAAAATAACAAACACACTGAAGGGTCTGAATGTGACCGGGCAGTGCAAACAGTTTTGCCACTGTTTGAACTGCAAACAGGCATCCTAGTGCAGGAAAAGGAGATGCAGTGTCTTTATTGCTCAGTGGTACTTGTTGATTTCAAGTTGCACTACAATAATACTGACATGCTAAAATGGAGCTGCAGATGGACAGGGTGGCAATGATGTGTGTGTCAAAGTTTGTGTTTGATTCCAGTTAGGTGACATTTCAGATGTCACGTACATTCCCCCTTTTAAGAGATTATCGTCCTACATTCTGTGTGGCATCTTTTTTTTTTTCTCCAGTCCATCTCTGTATATTTTGGCCACCATACCTTGGCTCATCGACCGCCGTATGAGTCTGACCACTTCTGAATTGACATTCAGCGCAGGTGTGTCAAAAGCAAGGCGGAAATGAGAGGAAAACTCGGAAAAGCTGCATGCGAAGTCGAGACAGGAGCTCCCTGATGAGAAGAGAGGGGTCAGCACTTTCTAGTTCAGTAAGGTAAGGTAGTCTGGTGTCAGCTGACTTTTAGTGTCAAAGTGTCCGACCACTCGTTAGGCATACAGTTTACAACAGAGAAGGAGAAGAACGCTAGTAATAAATCCGATTGCCGATCACAGTAGCCCCTGACTGTTTAGCTGGTAACAGGAAGAAGAAGAAGGGGAAAAAAGATAGAAGAGGAGCAGCATATATTTTTCTAAAGATAGTGTCACAATACACAGCTCTCATTAAACCTACAGGCAATAAATAATAACGTAGCAGTAGGCTAATCATTCCCACAACAAGTTAGGTCACAGACAAGAAAACAAGGAAACTCCTGTGAGATAAAAGTGCACAGACAATGGAGAGGTGATTCCTCTTTCCTCCTCATTCCACTCAAGAATCAATCCAAGAAATGTGGAGACAGATGGGGACGTGATTCCCTGTTCAGCGAGGACAGTATCCAGCGTTGCAGCACTATGGCAGGGTTAAGAAGAGCTGACTGGATGGGTAAGTTTAGATTGGGGTGTGTTTTTGTGTGTTACACAATGAGTGGTCCGCGGCGGGGATGTTTAGGACTCTGGCCGTCCCTGCTCTCTGCCCCCTGCTCCTCCAGGTTCATGTTGCTGGTGGAGTTGTGGTGGGGGAGGGGCTCCAAAACAGGCCTGTAGCCCCCGAGGTACAACAAGTCTGAATGAGAGAAGACAGAACGTGAAGATGGTTACAACCAGTTTTTCCAGACGTCGCACTTTATATGCATATTACCAATAAACCCACATTGTTCTGCAAAAGTCTCAACCTGCCCCTCATTTCTTTTTATTTTGCTAGAAAAAAAATGGGAAATGGGTGCAGTGATTTATTGAGATGTACAAGCATGTACAGAAATACTATATTTTAGTTTTCAAAGCTTCTAGAAGGACATTCAAAGCTCTTCTTTAGATGTTGCCTTTTGTTTCGTTCTCTATCGAGATGATCCCACACTACTTCAACAATGTTGAGGCCAGAGTAATAAAATCATTGCTCAGTGGGTCCCAGTAACACATTTTGTGGTATTCCCCCATTTAAAAAAAAAACAAAAGCTACACATACAATGATAGAAAATCATTTATTTGTATGTCATAATCAGTGGAAATATGAACAGATAGAAACACAACTCATATCTACTAAACTGTTGCAGTTTCAAAGCCTGAACAAGCTGGAAAATGGAATAT
>VUQK01015687.1:0-18921 GCA_015106715.1 Bujurquina vittata
CTTACCACCATTATTGAGTATGTTCCATGACAGAAGAGCATGCACACACACAAAATTACAACATGACTGGATGTATGTGTGTAAATGGATGAGTTGGTGTATATGGCTATGCATGGGTTTGTGCGCATGCACATAGCATGTCTGTGTGTGTGTGTGTGTATGTGTGTATTTGTGTATATATGTGTATATATGCAAACATATCTTTCTTGGATTTTTTTTGTTTTGTTTTGTTTTGGTTGTTTTCTTTTTTCTTTCTTCTTTTTTTTCCTCTTTCTTCTCTCTTCTTTTCCCCCGCCTGTCAGAACTGGCATAAATAAATAAAATAAAATAAAAAACTAACAGGAACAGCCTATAGACAACCTATAGAGCTCTTCCTGTAAAGTATGTATATGTTTGGTCGAAGAGTGCGTTCAGATTATCATTCTGACTGCAAAACTGCCAGATATGACAGGCTTTAAAAAAAAAAAAAATCAACTCAGGGTTTACTTTTAAACTTTGGTGTAGATTTAGTTAAAGCTCCTTTTATCATTTTTTTTTACCTGGTTGGATCACCCAAATAGAAAAAGCTTTTAACAGAAAAAACGGTAAGTCAAAAAGAATGTATGAGAGTAGTTTATGATTTTTTTATTTTTTTTTGCATGAGGCCAAAACAAAACAAACCCAACCCTAACCCTGACTCTAAACAGCTTACTGGTAACCTGGTGGATGGTAGAAGGTTAATTCATGGATGGTATGGAGGGAATTGGTAAAGACTATGATGGGTCAATTATGAAGTGAGTGCTAATTGATGCTTTTATTCTTTGGCTTTTATATGTCTCAAAAAGTGAGCTGTAATGTGTTACTTGAAAAGTTAATGGACAGATTTTGCAAGCTTTAGCCAGAGCCAGGCTATCTGTTTCCAGCTCACATTACACATTTCACATTGTAACACAATGGATACCCCACCATGTCATCTTTCAATGTGTGTAGTAGTCCCATAGACTTTCATAGGCCCCCAGTGTCTAAAGTTAATGGCATGAGACAGCAGGCAAATATAATCTGCTGGTGTTTGCTGCTGTTGTGGGACACATAACTGTGGTAAACAAGGCAATGGCAAAGAAGCTTGTTGCAGATGGGAATGTTTGCAGTGTAAGATGTGGATAAAGTTATGAAGGGATGTATTTTAACCCAAACCGCAATGTGTTTTTTTTTTTTACCTAATCCTAACAAAGTCGTTTTGTTGCTAGATCTAAACAAACAGGGAGTGAAAAAGACAAGTATAGAACTAGCAGGGTGAAACTGGAGGGAGCTGGATGACCAGGGTATAAAAGATGATAGAATGAAAACTATGTTGAATGGGCATGACAAAAAATAAATAAAACCCAATGTTGTACACACTTACATGTGACTGTAATTGTGGCTGTTTGCCATAGATTTTCAAATATTCAAATAACACAAAATGAGTTAATGTAATAGTAGACTATTAGTGGCTCATCATTTTATTTAGTGTGGTCAATACTACACACTAAATTACAAGAAATGTTTTTCACTACTGTTACCTTTCATACATTATTCATTCATTCTTTGTCTTTCCCTTTTCATTGTGCCACCCCGTCCGCCCCTCGCTCAGAGATCCCTTGTAACTGCAGCAGTGGTTTTGAGGGGATTTTGGATCCCGACGACTGTGACAAGAGCACTGGGCAGTGTTCATGCGTGATGGGCTATACTGGTCTGCAGTGTGAGGACTGTGAGGAGGAGTACTTCACCAACGGCACCAGCGGATGCCTGCCCTGTTCCTGCGACTCCTTTGGTGCGGTGAACCCCCTTTGTGACAGGTAAAGCTGCATGTTCTATTTGCCCTCAAGGGCAGCCTATGGTAGAAAAGTTTGTTGTGTCAACACAACTGCAGAGACATAACTAACTTCCGTGCTATGTCTCACTAATAAATCAGATAAGCTTTGATTATAAAGTTACTGTTTTTCTGCCTAACTGTGGTATAAAATGCTGATATCAACCGTCTCAAATGTGTGTGATGTGATGTAAGAGGGGCTGCCATGTGAACCCAGTTTTATTGTGTCACACAGCTGAGGCTTTTAGCATCTTTCAGTTTATTGTTTTGGTCGTACAGCTCTCAGCTTTACTGTCTTGGTTCAACCATACTGCCTGGATCAAAAGTGTGTGGCAGAAATTGCCCAGAACCAAATCACTAGTTTTTTGTTCTCTCAAATTGGTGGAAACCAAAACAGAGAGAGGCAACACTGAAGTTGTTTTGGTCTGAAACACGACTCTTTTGACTGCTGTATGTATAAACGGGCAACTACGTCAGTGGAGTTGGCATATAATGTTTTGCCAGGCAATGTGTTATTGTTGTGTTGTTCCACAGACCTCAAATTGTCCAAAAAAAAAAGTCAGATTTATCAGTAAGGGTTTATTTTTTGCTGTATCTTCATTTTCAGGCTGGGGCAGAGGTTGTTGTATGTCAGAAGGTAGAGCAGGTTGTTGGTCAGTGGTCAGTGGTTCAATCCCTGGCTCTTCCAGTCTGTGACAAAGTATCAAGTTGCCTCCCAATGTGTCCATTGGAGTGTGAGTGGTATGCCTTAGTATTAGATAAAGTGCTTAAAAGACATAGAATGGAAACATTGTATAAATGTGGGAGAATGGATGGATAAGGTTTGTAGTAGAAAGTGCTGAAATTGAGTAGAAAAGCAAGTACCAGTCCACTTGATCATCAGCCAGTGGCATGACTTTGTATTTTGAGTAAGGTGAAAATGCTTTTGGAAAATGTTACAGTACAAAATGAGTCATTTCTTTGTATTTTGCTAGGAAAATGGTAAATAGGTGCAGTGATCTATTCAAATGTGCAGACATAAATGAAAATATAGCACATAAGGCAAAAACATAGCTTTCATAAAGTTCTAAGAAGTTTGAAAGTCAGTATTTGTTATGACTTTTATTCAGCAACAAAACTTGCGCTCTCTTAGGCAGCTTTCTTTTAATTTCTTTACGAATAGTTCTCCAGGAATCTTGAAGCACATTCAAAGCTTTTCTTTGAATGTTGGCTACCTTTTGTTCCATTCTCTGTCAAGATAATCCCACACTGCTTCAATAATGTTGAGGTCCGGGCTCTTGGGAGACCAGTTGATGACTAATAGTGTTTCATTGTGTGTTTTTTCAGTGCAGGTACCATTTTACTGCATTGGCAGTGTGTTTGGGATTGTTATCAAGCTGAAAAATGAAGCTGTTGCCAATCAGATGCTTTCCAGATGGTATTGCGTGATGGATCAAAATCTGATGGGTCTTTTTGCTTTCATAATTCTATTAGTTTGCACAAGATTCCCAACACCACCGGCTGAAATGCTTCTTCAAACCATGACAGAGCCTCTACTGTGTTTTACAGATGGCTGTAGACTCACTGTTGTACGTCTCTCCTCACCTCTTCTGTTACATATTGATGATGAGTTGGTGTAGATAGTTTTTTGTTTTTTTTAGACCTGTCACTTTTTTGTCCTTCCCCTGTCCAGTTTCCCTTTTTTAAGGGCATGCTGCACACTGTGCTGAAATACGCAAAGATTTGGGCTAATAACTCTTTGGGAATCACCTTGTGATATAGGTCAAAATTGCTTTGTGCCTATCACAGTGTTATCTTTGGCATTTGTTTGTAGATTCAGCAAAACAAATGGAAACTCTGTTTCTGGAAAATGTTTTTTGCAACAGGCTGCTAGTAACAAAGTGCCTAAAGGTACAATTTAAAACTGGTTCTTTGCTAAGTTGTCTTCTACGTGCAGACACAGCACTTGGTTCATCCCTCAAGTTAGGGTCCTTTTTTACGATTGAGTGATTTATGGGTCAGTGTTATTCAGTTTAACCAAAAAAACAATAAGAAAACCTCTGAAAATGGTCTGGTACAAGGACTGGACTGAAACTGAGTGAAAAAACACAGCCAATGGTCAAAGAAAACTTGGATATACCTTCAAACAGCCTGGGGAACTATTGCTCAAGATCACTTTAAAAAGTTACAAGAACGTCAGCCTGCATGGAGGCAAATGAAAAGAATGCCGGCTGTATAAGACTTTTGCAAACTACTGTATTTTGCCTAGTTTTAGACTGTTGCTTAAAGTAAGATATGATTCTCATATGCATTTGCTGACAACTTTATACTTGTGTCTTACTATATAATTTATCTGGCAATAAGTGATGAGACTTGCAATTCAGTATATAACAATTTTAAGGTTTTATACAGCACACAAGAAAAATCTGTTACATAGATATCATGTTAAAGATTTCATCTGATCCAGTATTTTTAGGCAATTTTATAAATTAGTTGGTAGGAAACATTAAAAGTATTAAAGACTTAACTGTCAGTGCTATAAGCTTGTGCCTGTGTTTAGTTGTAGCACAATAATAGATTTAGGGTTTAGACTCTAACTAAAATCTGAGTGATTGGGGATTTTTGCGGCTAATGCCAGTACATTTTAGGAAGTAATTAACCGATTAACTTATTTACTGATTTTTTAAATATATATATTCAGTATTTCAAAGGGAAAATCATGGCATCATTATTAACTTACCAGCAATTGAGTTCACAAACAAATCTGCAATGAAGAAACTGTGACGAAACCACTTGACTCTGCACTGTGGTCAGCTCTGATGCTGCTCTGCTACATGTGCTGCCAACACTGCTCAAAGTGTGTAATAATGGAGTAATGAAGGAATTACGTGATGAAGTCAGAGCCACTCTGCTCAACAAAGTTTGCAATGACGCCCTTTTGAAATGCCCTCAAGCATCTTTTTGAATTCTGGAAAAAGTAAAAGGTTTCATATTGACCCATTTTGGATAAGAGAAGCATTTTTACTGGTCAGTATTGGCCGCTGAAATCAATAAAACCCAATATCTCATTCTGGCTGTGTGGTTAATGCAGGGTCAATCCCTGGCTTTCTTGAATTTGGACATGATTTCCACAAAAAGCCAGTGACGGCATTAACTTACATGCAAGTGTGTTGATGACAGAGTGACTGCAGTGATTGACCACCTGCCCACCAAAGCATTCTGCAAAGTGTGGGGAAAAAAAAGATTGCTAATTGTGTCACTGTGATCTAAACTTGGAAGCAAATCCTCTTTATGAGGCTGCTGAGATTTATTTTGAGCCTCAATGAACCCTTTCAGGTGTTTCTATTATGTAGACTGGCTGTACTTTTTGTATAAATTTTGCATACAGTTGATTTTCAGGACAAAATAAGACCTCTTGAAGATTTGTGATGTCCCTGGAAATTGGCGGCAACATTTTAAAGAAGTCCTATCTTCAGCTGCACAACTGCTGTGGCACGCCAAGCCTGAACAGACTGTCTGCTGTGAATTAGTGTTTGTTATCTGCTAAAGATGGAGCCGAGATGTTCAGGGGATCAGCTGTGCTCAGACATTATGTTCATTTACAATCACAGTTCTGCTCATTGATCCAGACCTTAATGTTGCAGGCCTCCGTAAAAATGGCAAAATGTTACCCCCACGAATATTCCTCAAATTCAGTCAAAACACACACGACAGCTTTTGTATAGAGCATTTCTACAATCATAAGAACTGAGACTGGGAAGAGAAAGCTGCGTGTGTGGGTAAGGAATGCAATAAAAATAGCGGCTGTACTTTCTGCCTCTAACCATGAAAAGGAAAGCTGCTGCTTTTCAGAAGCTTGACTCATTGTCCACAGCGTGTGGAGGATTTGTTTTGTCATGCCCCGAGAAACACGTCACCTTATATAGATTTACATCATCTGAACTAAGTCCTAATGGCTGCAGTCTTGTGATGCAAGTACAGGATGTGTTTTTCATGCTGATTGAAATATTGCATCTAGAGCTCTGTGGGATGACGGTGAAGGTGAAGGCAGGAAGGTTATTTCGGGGCTCTGGGCTTTCACACAGTAACACACCAAGCATGCTCCTCTTGAGATATCTGAGCCTGGCCTCTGCTAACCATGCTGGCCTAGCCTAGCCTCATTCAGGAGCTTAGTATTGTAAATTATCCGGATTAACCAGCTTTCAGACCTCCTGGCCTGCTGCTTTAGGTTTCTTTCCCATTAAGTAATGAGCTGAGATACATGCAGTCTGTGCTTTGATCATGTACGCTGAAGTCACAGTGATAACAGCAGAAATTATATAAAGATTTTAAAGCATTAGTTAAGGAATTACTTGGCCAAGAAGGGGACATTGTTACCTTTAGGCATGGAACACAATGGGAGTAATTTTATCATTTTATCATTTTAACTTTCCACAGTAAACTAAAGCAAAAATAGAAAATAGAGCATATAATATATTCAAACATTTTAGGGAATATGCCCACCATTCTCAAGGGCCCCCTTCCACATAGTCTGGAATAAAGACTTGAAATTAATAAAACATTGAGCATTTAACCTCTGTGAAGACTGCAGATTATATGGCTTTGTTAAAATGTTTTCCTGAGCTATTAAAGCTATTAAGCTTTTAACAGTAGTGGCTGATGCCTAAAACAATATATTGAAAATACCAATTTCCTGAAACTTTTGGACTGACGGTGTTTAATTAAGGGCTGAAATAATTTACCAACAACTCTACTGATGGCAGAAAACTCACAGCTCAACTCTACCAGAGTCACAGAGCACTTGTTAATACAAGTGATTATCCCTCAGTATATTGTTTTTTAGTGTCTTGTTGATAATTTGACATTCAAAAGGTTTGAACCTATTAAGTATTTTCTGAACAATTTTACAAATTTGACTGACAGGTGGGAGCTAACGCTGCTGGTTCCTGTTACATGTATACCTACAATGTATGTGTAAACATGTGTGTAGCACTGTATAACACTGAATTATGTCAAGTTTTTTGGCTAATAGTTCTTTGGGAATCACCTTGTTGGTGCAAAAATGCTATTTTTATGCCTGTCAAACAGTGTTATCTTTGTCATTTTTAGATTCAGCTTGCGAACTGGCAACAAATTATGTGTTTCTGCGACAGGCTGCTACTAAGAAAGTTCTTTGTCATGTGTAGCACAGCACTAGTTCATCCCTTGAGTTGGGTGCCTTTTTATGATTGAATGATTCATAGGACACTATTAAGTTTTAACTAACAATGAACTGGAGTGAAAATAAGATGAAAAAGCAGTAAACGTCCAAGAAATGACCATCAGCAAGTCTGGCTTGTTCCATATATATCTGCTTATCCTGTTCAGCGTTGCGATGGGGCGGGGTGGGGCTGGAGATATTCCAGCTGACACAGGGCAAGAGACCGGGTACACCCTGTTGCCAGCCTGTCGAAGTGCTAAAAGAGAGACAGACAAACATCCACGCTCATATTCAGTCCTACCTGTATGGGCAGTTTAGAGTAGCCAATTAACCTAACCCCAGTAAGTACATGTCTTTGGACTATCGGAGAAAGCTGGAGTACCCAGAGGAAACCCACGCAGACACGGGGAGAACATGCAAACTCCACAGAGAGAGAGAGAGAAAGCCCTGGGCAAAGGTGAAATCAAACACAGGCCTTTCAGATGTTGTTCTAACTGTGAGGCAGCAGTGCTAAGCACTGCACCACTGTGCTGCATGGCTTCTTGGGTAAATAAAAAATAAAGGAATGAGGGGTGACTCAAGACTTTTGCACAGCACTGTAGAGGTTGACAGGGCCCTAATGGGCCAGCAGTGGTGGCCTTTATTAGCAGTCTCCTGCATTTAAGTTATACCTCAGTTGTGGTTTCATAAATCCAAGGGCTCAGTGACAGATTTATAGTGTCAGGCTTGTTGATGCTTGCCTTCTAAGCTCATTTCCTGATACTATCAGAGTAGGAGTGGAAAAACTGGTGAGGTTTTCATTTATAATAATAACATCAATGATAATAAAACCACATAATGTTGCTGTGAAGCAACATTATGTAACTGCAGGACAGCATATAGCTCACAGCCAGAGCTCAAACAGCATGCTCCTCTGTGAGGCTCTGTTTGGGCTTTTGATTGAGCGGAAGATTTTTGTTGGTTGTGATGTCATGCTATATACACATGCTGAGTGTTTTTTAAGAATGCGCTCTGCATTTCTGAGTCACTGTTTTTGTTTGCTGGTGCACTTGTCTGGTTAGCTGGCCAAATATAGATGACACGACATCTCAGGAAGATGCTTAAAAGGGCCTATTTTGAGCTTTCTAAAACATCAGTTTAAATGCCAGAATTCCACATTTGTTCCTTAGAATCAAAGTGCATGAGCGTCTTACTAGAATATCTACTTTTAAAAAAACACCATATGGAAGGTCAGTCTTTTTCTTTTATAGCCTCTAAGAAAGTAAAGCACGCAACAAGCCCTGCTGTGTTAAGAATAACTATCTCTCTGTGTCCTCAAACTCAGGGTCACATTTGAATAAACTAATGAGTTTATAAATTGACACCAGCAGCTAATATCAGGAAGAGGAAGTTGGGTTGGACCAAAAGAGGCCTAAAGTGCCTTCCAGTACTTTGCATTTGGACTGTGCTTTACCCTCAGAAGTTACTAGTTGCTTTCAGTGTGACATGATCTTCTGTGCCAGTCATTACATCAAATGGTGAAACAGATATCCTTCAGCACAAACAAACTCAGGTTGTAGATTAACTCAACTTTTACCAGAACTGCTGATAATGGTGCGACCTCTGCTCATAGGAGGAGTGTTGAGTGTGGTGGATACCCGATATGAAGACATTAAGCCATGGTTTGGAAACGCAAAAGGTCACAAATGAATGACAGATGCATAACAAAACTAAGGGTTGGGTTAGATTGTAAAAAGACTTTACATAATGTGTTGTTTTGCCTCATTGGAGAAAAGTGTAAGTATTTGCATGTCTTAGAACTTCAGCTTTTAAATATCTGCATAATCACACATTTTCTGACAGTTACTCCAAGAAGACTTTCATATAGTTTCAATTATTTGGTCAGTTGTTATATTGCTCCCAGTCTTGGGCAGAACTTCCTTGTAAAAGAGATTTTAAATCTCAATGAAATTTTCCTGGTAAAAAAAGGGTAAATAAAAAAATAAACAAAAAAAAGTGATGTAAACAGTTGCATAGTTTTAGCCGAAAAGCGCTTCAGAGAGATGTTGAAACCCTCATATCCGATACTTGAAATTAGTACAAAATGTGCTTTTATTTACTGATAGCTTCTGGTAGCTGTTCATGGTTGCTTTCTTGTAGATTTAATTTTTTTAAACTGTGACACTAACATGGGTCAGTGCATATGTCCGTGTTCCTTCTGTGAATATCTCTTCAAATACCTTGAGTCTGTTCAGATTTGGCACAAAGGTTCACATGATCTCAAGGATGAACTGACTAGATTTTGGCAGCAAAGGGTCAATGCCTCAAGAACATATTTGGCTATAACTCATAAAATTTGACTATAAATCAGATTTACTCAGATTTTGGCGCAGTTATAATTACAAGGTTCATTTGTAAACTTAATCAAGGTCCACCTCATTAAAGTGGACCCATTTCCTTTTTGTTCTTATTCTGTTGAAAATATACGGGCAGTGCAGTGGTGTGGTGGTTAGCAGTGTCGCCTCACAGCACGAAGGTCCTGGGGCCTTTCTGGGCGGAGTTTGCATGTTCTCTCTGTGTCTGCGTGTGTTCTGTACAGGTACTCTGGGTTAGGCTAATTGGTGATTCTAAATTGACTAGGTGTGAATGTCAGTCTGAATGTCTGTCTCTATGTTAGAAAGATGCAGTAGATATTATTCTAAGGTAACACAGTGGTCCAAATGTATTATTGCATTATTGTGGGGTCTTTATTTTACAATATTAAGTGACTGTTGTTGTGATTAGGTGCTATATAAATCGAATTGAACTGAATTATACTTTTTAATTTGGAAATGTTGTTTGAATGTACCCTCTAAAATGTGGCACTTGTTGTCTTCAGTAGTTTTTGCTATAGTATAATAATACTTCAGAAAGTTTTTGTTTATTTTCATTTTTCCTAGAAATCTATAGCTGTGAACAAGCATTGAGGAAATCATAATTAACCTGATGTTCAGAGGTCAGCTGTTGACTGGTGATCATTTTATTTCAGTGCAATGCTCTGCTGTTAAAGATTCCTGACATTCATGTGGATTGCTTTATCACCTCCCTAAACACTGCTCTCTTAGGGCAGTATCAGTTATTTTGTGATTAACCCAAACCTAAAAATGGAGCTGGAGATTACCAAAATAGGTCATCTTTAATGTTTTGAGGACCATGTTAATATAAGTTTGAGCCTAACTGAACAGCCGGACAATATTATCAGCTGATATTGGCCTATCAAATATTGGCTATATTATAGCATAAGAAATACAAATATGGTTGACAGATATAGTGGTGTTCACCAATAGTAAAATTCTGGGCTGATACCAATTTTAACAATAACTGTTTGGATAGTTTTTCACCTCTTTGTTTCAGGAACACAAAGACATGTTGGTAATAAAAAAATATCTGAGCTGCTTTCAGCTCTGTACAGTACTGGATGACAGTCTATATGATAAGATTTTTCAGTCTGTATCAGAATGAGGAACTAGATGAACCTGTTTAAGTTCATATTAACTAAATCAGCTGAGGTACATATACGTAACTATCCAATTGTTATTGACCAATCCTGGGACACTAAGCTAACCCACCCTAATAGAATTTGTTCAGGGTTGGTGGTTGTTTAAAGGCGGGGGAAATTTGTAACTGTGCCCTTACTCAGTGTTCTTAACAGCCTTAATGAGATTCCCCTCTTCTGCGCTCTTATTCTGTGGCATTCATCTGCAGTGGATCAGCAAATCATGTGATGTAAAATGGACGCACACCGTTACCCAATTTGCTGGGTTAGGTCAGGCCAGTCTTTGGCAAAAGAGCTGTAATAATCACTGGTATCTGTCAGATCACAAGTGTCAGTACTGTATGTGGGTCAGACCCTGTGGGCAATGTCTATAAGGCTTTTTTTTTTTTTTACATTACTGTGTCAAAAGGCACCACAATCTGTAATGAAATATTGATTTTGGCTGCAGATGTTTCTATCTCTGCGTCATGTCACTGGAGGCATCTTTGCTGTTCATCTATTTCTGGTTATTGGTGATATTTCTGTCGCAAACAGTGTTATTAGAGATAACGTAGAAGATGGAAAAGTGTCTTTTCCAGAGTGCATTTTAGCATACAATACAATGGAATTATCATTTAAACCATTGTAATCATGTATTTTTTCACGTGTTTGCAAGGAATGGTAACAAAATAGCTAGCTAAGTTCAGATGGCACAGTAGCATAAAAAGTGACTCCTTGATTATTGATTTCACTTACCTCTTTAAGT
This sequence comes from Bujurquina vittata, assembly GCA_015106715.1. Classification (NCBI taxonomy): domain Eukaryota; kingdom Metazoa; phylum Chordata; class Actinopteri; order Cichliformes; family Cichlidae; genus Bujurquina; species Bujurquina vittata. Next base: position 11,267 of record VUQK01015687.1, read on the forward strand.
TTGCATAGTTTCTAATAATCTGTCTGCTCTGCAGTTTTAAGCTGGCTCAGGTCTTGGGGCATATGACAAAGCTAATGCGCTAGCAATAATTATTCTGTTTATGAGGAGACTCCCATCAAAATAAAAGTAGTCCACTGGGTCTTCAGTTTTTCAGATGCCAGGAGTGCATGAAGACATTGTTTTTTTCTCTTACAACCAACAGCAGAGCATGTGGTGTTCTCGCTCAAGGCCGAGTTAAAGTTAGGAAAAGTGACTCTAGTGAGTAATTAAAAATGGCAGACATCAAGGTAGCTGCACATTCTTTGTTTGAGGACAATGCAAATGTTACGGTGACACTGATAACTAATAGAGGAAAAGCCTCGGCCATCAACATGAAGTTTCAGGCAGTTCAGCAGCAGGCTGAACTCCCTTTGCACTTTGCAGACTGTTTGAATGCACAACAAAAGCTTATAAAATATTTAAGGAAAACCCCAAAAGGCAGAATATTGCTTCTGCAGAGGTCAAACATGTGGCCTGTTAAGCAGGTTTCAGGAGCTTGTATACAGTTTTAAAGCAAGTGCTCCCATTTTTATTCCAGCATCTGACTCAGTGTATGTCACTGCCTGGTCAAGTGGAACTGATAAGCTGATTTTTAGCATCCTGCTGTGTTTAGACCGCAGCAATGGACTGCAGGACTGCAGGATTAGGCCTACACATCTGAGTCCAGACTGATGGCCACACTCAGGACATGATATCATCTCATCTGTGCCTGTAGATGGGATGATTTTTTTCAATCTGCAGTAGATATCTTTTAGGTATTGCTATAAAAATGTATATTTGCGGTACCAGTCAAAAGTTTGGACACACTTATGAATGTGTCCAAACTTTTGACTGGTACTGTATATACTAACTGGATATACACAATCTTCACTATTGAGCATTTGTCTTTAATTCTTTTCCGCAACTCCGAGTATTCTCACTTTTACCTCTTCTATAAATAGAAGATATAAAAGCGAGAGACTGTGGTAGAAGATGCAGTTACCACCAAACTTTTTTTTTTTTACTGGAAGGTGTCCAGACAGCATGACACATCTTCTAAGTTCTCTTTTCACAGGAGGGTTGGAAGAGTTTTAAATTGCTATGTTTGAGCTCACCCAACTGTCAACAACTCATTCTTCAATACATTAGAGGTGAATTTACAAACTAACAAGCTAAAACTCAGGTCCGCCTGGATTATGGCAGAAACCATAATCAGGATTATTTTGGATAATTGTAATATTAATTATTTAACACGATTATTTCTTAACAAAAATACCTTTTTTAAAATTCAGACTTTGTGGTTTTATATGGGATTCCTTTGAATAGCCTAAATCAAATGAAAAACCAATAAATAAAAGGGGGAAAAAGATATTTGTGAGGCAGTACACAGGATCATGCAGCAGAAATGCCCACAAAATTCAAACCAGTTCATATTCTGTAATTAGGCCCAGTGTAGGTGTGTTTAACTATAAACCCCCCTCATGAGGGCAGCTGTTGGTCCCTGCTGACCTGCAGCTCCGCTGCAGGATGTTTGTGTAGCAATAAGAGACCCAGGCAACGGCAGGCTTGTGTGGGTTAGCTGACCTGCTCAGTAGCTACACAGAGAGCTTAGGAGTGCTGACTCCAACCAAAACCTCAGGCCACTGCAGAAAGCGATTGGGGTGAGAAACCCTTGGAAATTCAAAGACAAAAGCAGCTGCTACCCTTAATAGTCTTCTGTCGATTAACCTTTCAAAACCTTTGAATGACTTTTACTTCCTCTGTGTAGATCTTGTGGATCATAGGCTCACAGCCTATCGCTTGAGCTTGGCTTGAGCCAAACTAAACGCTGAGTTTGGACTTTAAAGGGGAGGGAAAAGGTACTGCTGTAAAGGAAGAGATGGCACGCACTTACTTTACAACACAAAAGCTTTATTTACAGTACAATTCAATTTTATTTATATAGCGCCAAATCACAACATCAGTCGCCTCAAGGTGCTTTATATTGTATGGTAAAGTCCCTACAATAATACAGAGGAAACCCCAACAATCAGATGACCCCCCCATATACAAGCACTTGGTGACAGTGGGGAGGAAAAACTCCCTCTTAATAGGAAGAAACCTCCTGCAGAACCAGGTTCAGGGAGGGAGAGCCATCTGCCACCACCGGTTGGGGGTGAGGGTAGGGAAATAGGACAAAAGGCAAAACGTGCACAGTAACGTGTACAGTTGGCAGCGTTTTAAAAATTATCGTCTTTCACTGCAAGAGACGTTAAAAGTGCTGTAGCTTGCATGCTAGAAAATAAGTTGGTGGTGTGTGTTTAAGAGTTGCAACCATAGTACCATGTTATAGTCAAAAGTATTGAGCACTACACTGAACTCTAGCAGGACAAGCACAGAGGTAAGTCTTGCAGGAATGGGGTCTAATAGATGCGTTAATGGTTTAGAGGAAGTAACTACTGAAATGAAGTCAGAAAGATAAATCCGAGAGAAAGAGTCTAAACAGTAGTGTTGAACACAGCTGTACATAAGAAATGGTTATGAATATTTTTTTTCTCTAATCATTAAAATTTTACAAGAAAAAGTCATTTTGTGGGTTTCGTTCCAGTGTCCAAAGACATGCATGTTGGTTTAATTAGAGATTTTAAATTTTGGTATGGATGTGAGTTAGACTTGGTGCTAGAATGTATAGAATAAAGTGCTTTATGAATATGTGGTTAAATGTGACAGTTATAGGATGCTGAGTTGTCAGTAAGACTTGAAAAGTGCTAGAAAAATGGGAGCACGTTACATTAAAAAAGTAATTGTTTCATCTTTATGTTTTGTTTTTTATGATCATGTAGCTCTGCTATAACATGTTAGTTTGTTGGTCATCATCGCCTACAGGATACTCGTTTTTTTGTTGTTGTTTTTTGAAGAATTGCTTACAAGCACATCTTGTTGCTTGCATATCTCGAATCCTTCACTTTGCTGAACTTTTAACACAAAAACTCCCACATGACAGACAAAATAGCATCCTTGATATGTGACTGTTTAAGATGTTAAACCAGTGTATTTTGAAAAATTTTGACTATGTCAATATGAATAACTTCTCATCCTAAACATTACTGTGGGTTTGAGTGAAATATTTCAGTGTCCTATGACTTATGTTTGTTTAAACAAAATATCTCCAACCTTTGACTGGGATATGTACGCCATATTTACCACACTCCATTTCACTTATCCACTGTATAATGAAAATGAACAACCTAAATTCTTGGAGATTCTATCCTGGACTCCTTAGAATGTTTCTAGCCTCTTGTCTGGACCATTTTCACTCATAAATATTTGGACATGTTCAAACACATGCATGCATTAGCTCAGACAGTGACAGGGAGAACTGTCTCCTCTATTGCTTAACAGGATTTGGTCTCTCAACCAGAAAAGCAACTAAACCTGTTTTAGTGTACTTCCTTGTTTATTTTTACTAAACCTCGTGTGTGATTGAACTTGCAGTTAGTTTCCCCGTTACAGAGAGGATGCTTGCCCCTGTTCTGATTCGACACAGCAGCTGCCAATGGGGCAGCACTGGCGCGGCAGCAGCAGAATGGGGTTAAGCTTCGTCACCCATGTTATACTGACCTACTTAACATGCAGATCTGATGCAGAGCGGCTTGGCCAGCACAGGGCCATGAAAGTACATCAAAACAATAACAAACCCCTCCTTCCAGGCACATAAGAGAAAGAAAGGGTCTTCATAATCTCGCAAGCAGGGGCAATGAGACACAACGTAAACAATCAAGGCCTAGTCCAAACCTATGGGCTCATATATTGTTGAGGAGAACCACGGCTTCAAGCACATGCACAGTAGCTCAGTCCAAAATTTAAATAAAAGTAAATATGTAGGTTTTTACACCAAAATACTTGGTATACTATGTGTTTGAACATAAAGAGATGGGCAAGGGAAATGTAGCAACATTGGACAGTAGACAAGCAGAAGGGATACACGCCTGTGAAACACCGCTTCAGATGGCTCTGAAGCTCTGAAAATGGCTCACTTCTCAGTTGCAGTTGAAAGAACGTTTTTGTCTTCTGAGTAACCACTTTAGAAAGATTATGAAGAAAATACAGACCACAAATTAAAAACCTGTGATTATTGTAACCAAATTGCGTATACCCGTGATTTCCTATAATTCTAACTGCATGAACATGGTTATAAAATGAGCAGTATTTTCTCATACTTTTTTAAAAAAAATGGCTGATGGGAAGACTCACAGTTTGTAGCAGAGGAATTTTCTAGTATGATCCAAATATAAAGATGTGAATCTAGCAGAACTCTTTTGGCCAGTCTTTTTCTTACATGCTACAATGTTGGTACACCTAAGGAAAGTTTTAGCACTTAATAGATAATCACAAGGATTGTAATAAAAATATCTTAACTAGATTTTATTTTAATTGACAGAATTAACAAAATGAATTGGCTCTCTCAACATCTAGCAGGTTAGTAGGGACTCATCTAGGGATAAGGTTGGGTTTTATTTTAGCCACATGCTAAATAAACATATTTTCAGAGACTAGAAGATCTTAATTTTCAAATGAAGTCTTAAATTTTGGCATACAGATTTTCTGTTTTTTATTTCCAAATAAGTAAAAATTCTTTATGAAGGGCTGGGGGTTAACCAGCTCTTTGCCTTGACTATCTGCAGACCTATTGTTTGCTGCCTTTGAGGTATTTTAAAGATAAAGAGAGCAACACAGCCCCACCAGCAAAGAGCAGGTAAATGGCAGATGGCTGATTATTGTTCTAGACATTTAAAATTTGTGCAACACTGATATCCTGCAGAGAAGGATTGTGCCTGCCATCACTTGACATGCAAAATACAAAAAAACAAAAGTAAAATAAATTAATCTCAGCAATGAAAGCATACACTGTATATAAAAGGTGGATGCAGCTTCTGGGTGTAAAGTGAAGCCAATGCAGAAATGCCTTAAACCTGCATTCTTCCTAATGGTCTGATCGCTAGACATGCATTGACTTCAGTTCTGATGAGTGACTGGTCTCACTCAAGTACAAAACGATGCTCATTTTGTAATTTATGGTCCCATTAGAGTCAGAAAGGAGGATAAAGCCGGGGATGTTTTACTGGATGATTTATAAGTTGCTACCATATTAGCATAGAGACAGGATAGCAGTTTTATGCTATGTCTGAGAGTGCTCCGACTCATCCTCTGCTTTTCCAGTCCCAGGCCTGGTGGATTTGCACATTAGACAGCACAGCTCTTAATAAATGAGTCTTTAATTTGAGCTGCTCACAGAGTAAGGCTCTCTAGAAACTGATGACAGATTGTGTTGCATTGCTACAGGTCAGTGTGTGACTGCCAGCCAGCTGGAGCAGAAAACATGGTGGCACTTTAAAGGAAAAATACACCATGTTACATGATTTTGCAGCTTCCGTCCCTTGTAATATTTGTCACATTACAGCTGGCTATTCTAAACATCTTTCGGATGTTTTGGTATTAATTTCAGGCAGCCGTATGCTGTGACGTGGGGTTTCTGAGATGTCTTTCTCTTATTTGTTCTTCCTCTTCATTGATCTGATTAAAGAATATACAGGTATGATTAGCCAGCGGTTAAAGGTTGCATTTTGTACAAAGAAAAGTAGAGGAATCAAAGCCAGTGGACCATCTGGCCTTATTGGCAGGCTCAAAGTTGTATAATAAGCCAGCTTTCACTGTGCTCTCACTCTCCAGCAGATGCCGGTGAGGAGTGCCTGTTAGTGTTATGTGATAGAACATTATAAATTAGGGCTAGGGTTATTTTCTGAGGGAAAAGGTTAATTATTTGTCAAAGAAACGTTCAGACTATAGAGAATAAAATAATGAACTGTTTGACAACATGTGGCCCTAATTTGTCACATTATAATTACCCTAAACCAGAATCTCCTGTCTGATAATAAATACTTTTGCTATTAATGTTTTCTTAATGAATTAAAGTACATTACAAGGACACAGTGTATTCAAATTGTTATATATTATTTGTATGTATGTAGATGCTGCTTTCTGAGGGAAATTATATTGTATAGTTAGATGCTCAACACACTGTGTGCAATCATCCTGTCTGCTCCACACAGTGTGAGCTTTTGGCAGAGATGCAGTACAGTAAGTGAGTTCAGCCTTGCCACTTCATGTGTTTAGACTTGTCTATTGTCGGTGCATATGGCAATTGGTTTGCTTGTCACACAAACCTTTGATTCAGGTTAGGATAGGTAGCATGTGTGTTTCGTATGCTCAATATTAACGGTGTAGAAGCTCCACCTGGCAATGTGCCTTTTGGGCTTTGGAGCGCACCCACACACAAAAAAAGTGAAGATTTTCTTTTTCTTTCATCATTTGCGTTCCCAGCATACTTGATCTACATGCTTTACAGTCCACAGTCTGATCAAGACCTTTGGCTAAATAAGTCTAATTGTGCAGTGCAATAAATCAGCCAGAGCCATTAGTGCTGAAGAGATTCACATCAGTTGCACAGTAATGGCAAAGAGGGCAAGGACCACTTCCAGAGGTCATCTTTTTCATCACATCAGTGCTCCCTCTGTAATGAGACATTAATAAAATATGAAAATTATAACCCAATCAGTGCTGTATTTTTTGAACTATATGAAACAAGTAGCTTTAGGGCCTTATCCCCCAACTTTACCCTCAGCTTGTTTCTGATTGGCTGCATCTCGCAAACAGAAGATGCAAACAACACATGGGTGGGGCTTCTATGTTTATGTGTGAGCAAAACCAACTACATATATTTTGCCTTATACTTTTAGAGAGAAATGTATACAATAATGTAGATAAAATGAATGTGTAGTTAATTGGTCGGAAGTAAAAACTAGTTTCTTTACGTTTTCTTACATTTTGCAATGAACAGATTATCTTTATCTTTTCTTTTTTTCCCAGTGGCAGCTGGACATTCTCTTTCACTTCCTTGTATTAGGGTCATGATGCAGCATGCTGATATTTTTTGTTATGTGTGTGTGTGTGTGTGTGTGTGTGTGTGTGTGTGTGTGTGTGTGTGTGTGTTGTAGCCGGAGGAACAAGGACTGTTGATCTCCCAGCCTTGTCTTCAGCGGGGCCCACGCCTCACTGAGCATTGCCATGGGCCTCTTCATTTGCATTAAGTGCAGTTGTTTTAACAAAGCCTTGTGTGTGTGAAGACTCACACACACTCATGGAAAGTGCTTTGAGTCGCTCCTGATTTGTTTCAATTGTTTTGAAGTCATTGTCCCCAGATTACATTTCTGAGTCCACTGTCTGGCTTTAAGTGCTGATCGGGCTTGATTTAGCTTTGTACTCTTCCAAGGAAATTACCTTCAGTGTGAGTTGGATCAGAGAGGAAAATAAAATCTCCCCCTGACACTCACACTTCCCTCATGTATTAATGAGCATTTACTATTTTTAAACAGTCACACAGGATAATGAGAGCACAGATCTGATCCATGAAAGACACATTAACAAGTGAAATAACTCAGTTGTGAGTGTATTTTTGCTGAAGAACTCAAACTTAAATCTAATTACATTTGAGTTCTTCAGCAAAAATACACTCACAACTGAGTTATTTCACTTGTTAATGTGTCTTTCATGGATCAGATCTGTGATCTCATTATCCTGTGTGACTGTTTAAAAATAGT
>VUQK01015689.1:6429-24384 GCA_015106715.1 Bujurquina vittata
TGTGTGAGTGTCAGTTATCAGATGGTCTCGGGTGTGTGTGTGTGTGTGTGTGTGTGTGTGTGTGTGTGTGTGTGTGTGTGTGTGTGTGAGTGTGTGTGTGTGTGTGTGCATGCGTGTGTGTGTGTGTGAGTGTGTGTGTGCGTGCGTGCGTGCGTGTGTGTTTGGGTTTTTTTGCTGGAATTTCAATGGCAATATGTAGAAAAAGGCAAATTAAATGTATTCACCCTCTAAATGTCAGGGTTATACGGTTGTGTTTGTAAAGATTATACTCATCTAAGCAGGAAATTATTTTCACTTCACTTTCAAGCATGAGAGCAGCCAATGATCACATCCACGTAGTTATGAACTGTATCATAGCCGCTCGCTGTTTCTGAAGTTTGGACTTACACATAAACATGCGGATACACATTCCACACATGGCAACAACGCTCGAGATCTGAAGTGCCCTGCCACACTCTGGGCTCATCAGGCAGGCCCTTGTCTTCAAGCAGCACTCGGGACAGCGGCTCTCTGAGCGTTTGCTCTCCGTGGTTGTGTGTCTCTGGGGTTGGCTTTGCCTCACATCATTGTGCTTTTCATCCCACTCTTCACTTTCACCTCTTCCCATGGTGCTTGTTTGTTTTGACAAACGTTGAGCTTAATACAGTGGTTTGAGAAAAGATGGTTCAAATCTGGGAAGAAAATGGCAACAATGTAATTCTCCGTGTCTGTGTGTGTAGCTTCATTACAGCAGAATTTCCACAGGGAATTAAATGGGCCACATTATGAGCTGACCCCCACGCTCTGTTTACAATAATAACATCCGGTGTCATAATGCTCTGATTTAGTTGAGTTTCTTAATTTTGTGACATGACTCAACCTGTGTTCTTTGCCAGTGCAACGCTGCATTTCTTTATCATCTCCATCTTACTTTGTTTGCAGGAATGCTTGCATTGAAGCACATAGCATCTAGGATAGTCCTATGCTGTATGTGTCTAGTCTGTAAACAATGGGGAGCTGAACATATTACGCATAGAAGTGTCCCAATTCATTAAAGAGAGATCATCTTTCACAAACGTGAATCCTTAACACTGCAGTCTAAACTTAAGTCCCTTTATGAACACTTTATTGAGTGAAGTCACATCGATTTGACAGATTAACAATCTTTCCACACTGATGATCATCGCTCCTGCCAGGAGTTGAGGCCCCCTGTTTCAACTGTCGGATACAATTGCTCCCCAAAGACATTATCAGATATTAAGTGATAACCCTGATGGTGAAGTAACAACTTATCTGTGCCATCCAGTGGCTACCCATTTATTAACACTGACAGTAAATTAGATTGCTGGCATCTGGAGGGTATACTGGCATTTTGAATGCACCTTTCCATCTCACCCAGCTTTCAAAACTCCTTTGGATTTCAGTCATAAGTAATAAAATTCCATCACCCTCCTCAGCCGTGAAAGCAACTTGGAAAGGAAGTGAGAGAAGGCCATTAAGAGTAGAGAAAAAGAGTAATGGTCTTACCCTTTGCTTTCAGAGTCGCCTCTCCGTCACTTTGAATCTGTCTTTGTGGAGCAGACTTTCCTTAAAGGACCGCTGAGAACACATCCACCCTTACAGGCACTCACACCCTCGTGTGAACAGCTGAGTTGTTGGTGTCATTGTATTCCTCAGTCAAATGACGAAAAAGGGCGTGTTGTGTGTGTCAGGTTTAACAGGTTTGTCCTGAATTATTTTACTAATAAAGAAACTGAGGACTAAAAAAGTCTCAAAGCAATAAATGTAAAGAAGAGCTTCACTCTTTTTTTAGCTTTGTGTGCAAATAATTGTTTTTTATTTGTTGAATTGTGTATTTTAAAATATGTTTAAAGAAATTTGTTTTGTGTCTCTAAAACTGAATTTTAGATCGATGGCCGTAGTCTCTGAACAGCTTATGCAAATTAAATGTTCAGATTTCAATTATTCAGATCCAGTCACGGTAATATTGTCTTTTAGTCACCAATAACCAATACATTTCTTCCCTTCTCTGCGGCAGCGTGTGCTGCTCAGGGTTGCTGTGAAATTCCATCAAGTTTTAATAAATAATTAGACAGAATAATTACTTGACTAGACTGCACAGTTCATGATGATCAATGAGGAATCAAGAAGAACAATTTCAGGAAATAATTAAGCAAAAGAAAAGTTTGAATGTACTCAAAGAGCTGCATGTCATTAAGAGGCTGAATAATTACAGCACTATTCATCATCATGTGTAAAATGCATCAAAGCAAAAGGCACAAAAATCCTTCATGTTGTCTAAAGAATATGTGAGCATGCGTATGTGTGTGCCACAACATGATGCTTATCATTTTAGGTTGCGTGCTTGTTAAGTTTAAGTTTATCTCAGTGTGTGTGTCCGTGGAAGTGATGTGCTTATGTGTGTGTCAGGAGGTTACATGTCACAATAAACTAACAGGAACATTTCTTGTGCGTTTTCTTCTTTATAAGGGGAGACACGTTTTTTCCAAATTCAAAAAGCTGTTCAGAAGTGACTAAAGCGTTCCGTCCTACTTTAACATTTTGCCTTGGAAAGAGGTAGCATATGTAGATACAGGATGAAAGAAAAAGGAACCATATGCTCACTATTCACATTACGCAAGTGCACGTTTAGATTTCATCACATTCAGATTGATATCACGGACAGTTCGGCTGCTAACTGCTAATGTAAAATGTGCCCAACATGACAAATTTTATTAACAAATTGAGCTCATCGACCAAAAGAAAACTGGAAACAAAAAAGCAAAAAGCATGAATCTGCTGTTACAGAATGTATCATATGGTAACGTTTACATTACAGCCTGGTAAAACCATCACAACAGTTGGTGAATAATGTGATAATAAAATTGTGTTAATTAAGTAGTAACATAAATTTCCAAAGTAATAATGATGTAGTAGTTTGTTAATAGCTTCTGACCCATTAATGCACAACTACAACGCTACTATACTTTAGTGTAAAGTGGCACCATACAGGAATACGGTAAAATGGAATTAGTGGAAACTACTGTGTCAGCTTGAGCTTCAATCAGGGGGAGAAACCATAGATGGTTTAAAGCCTCGGTGAGCTATGTGTGTCTATGCAACTTGATGTAATCAGTGCTGTGTGTGGCAGCAGCACATGATGCGGCATTTGCATTTTACGTCCTCGTATTTTTTTCTTTTGCCTGTTCAGTTGCTCTATTACCCAAGCAGGCAATTTCTTCCAGTATCTGGCAGAAACATGACAAGCAGTCCATCTCATCACATCACAAGCCCATGTAGCCACGAGATTCCCATGATGCACTGTGCCAGTTATTATTGGGCACAAGTATTCATACTGTCTCGGAATTCCACACAGTGATAAAACAGTCATTTATTGGGATCTGTAAGTGCATCTACAGCCAACTCCAGGGGAATTTTTAACCTGTGACTTTAAAGATTTAAATGATAAATTTACAGGTTACCGGAGAGGGAGACAGGAAATGGGGGTAGACCCAGGGGAACACACGGGCAAGCTGGCTACAGGCTGGGACACCGCCGGTGCCACAATGCGGCATATACATGTGGTCACCCGCTTCCCACTGAGTCACCCGGGTGCCCTGTGAAGCTGCTTCTTTGTTCAACTGAGCTCGTTTAACTAGCATTACAACAAAACCAACCCTATCTTAATCGTTTAGGGGTTATTTTTGTTTTTAAAAAATGAGACATTAGTAACTGTGGCTGAAGCAAGTTTTAAGGGGATCAGGTAAAAGGGGAACTTAAGTGAGTTTTTTTTTATCAGTAGAATAAAAGAACAACTGAATTTATGCTCCTTAGACATTTAAATGTTATTTAAATACATGAACTATAATTGGCTTGTAATGCAGTTATTACATTTTAAATTTGTTGTTTCTAATTATCTTTTTTAACAGATTTCAGGAGGTCAATCAATCACTGGGCTGTAAATGACTTCACAGCTCCAGATTAACTCCACTTCAGTTAGTGAAAATACAGAGAATTTAATTCGGTGATCATAAACACCAAGATAGTCTCTGATCTCATCACTCCCCTAAAGGACGCCCCAAATTAAGCCTCGGAGGGTGATAATAACTTCCCCTCAGGGCGATCTATACTTACATTTTTTGTGTGTCTGTGAATAAGAGAGGCAGCAGAGGCAGTCACAGCAATATATGACACAAAGGTGTTGTGAAAGCAGGCATAATGGCAAAAATGTGACCAGAGCGCTGATGCAGTAAGTAAACAAGTATGTATGTCATTAGAGTGTAGTGATAAATCCATATGTTCATATTGCTGAAGCTGCCTTTGGCTGCTATTTAGTCGACACAGGCAGTTTTGTGATTAGTGTCAGTGAGTTTTAACCTTGTCCAACATGATGTTCAATGCATTCAATATTTGGCAGTATATTTATACAGTATGTCCATATAAAACTCATTACTTTGTGTTTCTTGAAATGAAGTATTAAAATAAACGGGAAAAAGTGAAGTCTTAACACCTATAATTCCCAGATTACAATATTTGTACACATTCAGTGCAAAGCAATTAAGTCTGATTTGTAATAGCTGAATACAGTCTCGAGTGTTTGGCAGATAATTGTCATGCTTGAAACAATTCCGAGAACGCCGTCATAAATCCTTTGTTTCTTCAGAACCTCGGCTTAATTGAAAATGGTTATTTTCTCAGGTTATTGCCGTTTCTAAGTAGAAATGTATTTTCTTTCATCCCACTGCTGTTCCTTCTGTTTTATTAAACTGAAAAACATTGAGAAATTAAACAGAGGAAAAATTCATAGCTATTAACTTTTCATATTGGGAATATGGCCTTGAGAGCCATGAGATGGCTTATTTTGCTTATATTCATTTCATCTATCCATGAGTATTTTTCTCTCCTCTAATGGTATCATTGTGTCTAGCTGCTGTTTACTTGCTTGTTGTTTTTCTTTTCTCAGATATTTCTTTTCTTCTACTTCTTAAATAGCTTACTGTCAGGACATAATAGCATACCTACAGTCATATTCTCTATATGTACTTGAACAATGTTATTGTTGTTTGCACACATATTTTTCTTTCTATGCTCTGTGCTGAAGTAAACAGAAGAGGTAGGATGAATTGATGCTTGAGTGGTAGTCAGATATGCAGAAGTGACCTTGATTATCACATAGAGGAAGCTGTGGTCATAAATCCAGTTATTATGCCACGGCAACTCTTATTAATTGTGCTGCAACACTGATAAAAATACTACTGCCCTGTTTGAGTAAAGCCATTGCAAAGTATTTAGATAAAATCAGCAGTTAAGAAAAAATATCAGATAAAATGTGGAGGAAGTGGAAAAAAAAACAAGCCAACAATAACAACCCAACTCAGTCTGAGCCTGACGTTAGAAGTGGGTTTGACCACATATGAAATGCACCATTTAGCTCATGTTTGCCATTCCTCCCTCCACTCAGCATGAAGATAATTGGATATAAAACATCAGTGAAGTCGTAGCTCTCCTTCCTCTACCCTGCATGGCCTCACAGGCCCAATTCACACAATAAAACACCATTAAAGCTCATCAATGCTGCTTTAAATGTGCTCGACAGGGAAAGATGGTTCAGTAGTCCGTCTTATAATTCATGTAGATGTGGTTCTGACTGACCTACACCTCAGCCAAATGACCCGTTTCTTTATGTTTCCTGCTGCTGAGGCAAATCGTGTCTCTTGTATTTTGCTCTTTTATTTTGGTGAATTCCTTCTTCACTGTAGTGCTGAGCTGCACCTTCAGCAACTGTTCTCTTCTACCAGACCAGTGCAAATACACAATGTACTCACTGAATACACACTCACAACACTTCACTATGATAAAAAAAAAAAAAAGACTTAAATGTTTTAACAAATCTGTTCGACAGGCTGTCATTATTTTTGGTTGATTACAAACAGCGTCAGTGACATGTTTATCAGTGCACCCTGTTAAGCAGCATTCCTTTTGGAGTAGAGAACAATGGAAATTCCCAGTGTGCAGGTTTGTAACAACGGCAGTTTGGAACTCTGCAGTTATTAAGCCAGTAAAGCATTGGTGATTTTTGCACACTACAGTAGGTGCCTCATTACTCTACAACACTGCTCTAAAACTTTATGTGGTCTGCACTTTGTAACTGAGTTGCTCTGATTCCTAAATGCTTCCACTTTGCAAAAATACAACTTACAGATGATTTTTAAATATCTAGGAGGGAAGAAATTTCATAGACTGACTTGTTGCAATGGTGGCATCCTGTTGCAGTACCATGCTCAGTGAGCTCTTTATAAATATTTTCACCGGCAGGCTGCGTGGCTGAGTGCTTGATTTTAAGCACCTGTGGCAATGGAACTGAAGGCATGGCCCAATACTTTTGTCCATAAAGTATATATGTCAAACTAGGGCTGCAGCTATCAGTTATTCCATTGATTATTTGAGTAATTGGATAAGAAATATTTTTTCATATTAACGGTTCATCTCCATATTTTAACTTCTGTACTGCAGTTTTTCTCTGTGAGAAACAAACAGCGGTGGATGGAGCAGCTACAAAGTTCTTTGTTCTTCACCTGCTGATCAGGTGGTTGATGAAGGACATCCTGCTGTGTCCCAGTAAAGGTTTAATGGTGGTTACAGGAAAAAGCGCTGCTGCTTTGGATGCTAGAAAAATGTCTCCTTTTGCTCCACCTGAGCTCACCGTCTCTGTAAAGGCTCCGCCTCTTTGTGCTGCATATAAAACAACTGCTGTTGTACTATCAGTGTTTATGTTGGAAAACTGGGGGCTGCATGAGCTTAGTCTTGTAAAGCTGTGTATTCACAGCCATCCTCCTAAATAAGTTTCTATTGCAGGTCTATTTTAAGTCACTAATCAGGGTGGTCCGGGGTATATTTGGCCATTTTTGAATATTTTTGTTTTTACCTTTATAGTTGACTTTAAAAACTGTTTACCTTGCCTTATTTGCTATCATTCTTTTCAACACTACCTCATATGTGACTGTATAGTTATTTTTTCATTTTAACATACTGTATTAACACACTGGACTTAACATCACATAAAATCAGAGTAGAAAAAAGTTTTTTACTGTAAAACACAACATATTACATAAACAATTATTTTTACAACTTAAAATGCAAATATAAGCTTTAAATTTTCAAAACTTGTGTAAAAATATAGTAAAGAATAAAGTTATATACAACTTTTCACATGACAATGCAGGAAAGGCCTCAGACATCTTTCTGTACATCTATTTGCAGAGCAATCAGGACTGCTACACATTTACTACAATTATTTATGCCACCTCAAAAAACAGTTTCTGTCCTCCACAAGGCTGAGGGGCCCATCACAGGCAAAAATTGCCAGCAATGTTGTCTCTTTTACCTCTTTTTCACCTGTTCCTCAGCAGCCAAATGCACCGAAATGCATCATGTTGCTGCATAATTTTCTGATTGGTAGATATGGTGCATTTTTTTCAACCAATAGGAAAAGGGTTGTCGGGAAGTATTTTTTTTTTTGTTTTGTTTTTTATTAGCAAGCACTTCCTGTTAGTGAAACTCCCGTTTTCGCCGTATATGCACAAAACGGACATCAAAGGTGAGGACAATATACAGAAAAAAGCATGGCGTAAACTATTGGGCATAACTCTGTTTTTTCTTGGACTATCAACGTAATTTAAAAACTGGTATGTAGTTTGAAGTCTGCACTTTTGATTCATGTCAAAATGGAGACTCAGCGCAGTAACGTCCCGATGATACGTCATCTCAAATCGGCGATGCTGTTTAGACCCGCTGGCGCGTCCATGGACTCCAGAGTGTTAAAACATAAAAAATATTTTGAGGAGCCCCTTGGACACACACACACACACACACACCTCCCCCCCCCACACACACACAACAGGTTTGGAGGGCTGTGGAGGTGTAAAAAACGTGTCAGCTATGATCCACTCGTGTTAAAGGGTCGGTTTTTTTTCAAAATGAAGGGACTCCATCTCAGTGACGGAGAACTTTAATGTTGCTCATGCAGTTGAACGCTCCACTTACACACAGACACCTGAGCTGCAGAGTTTATTGAAGCAACAGATTTGTGTAAATGTTTTTTATAATCAAATTATTCAAGTTACTTGAGGAATGTTGCAGCCATAGTCCAAACAGCGCTCACTGTGTGAAAGAATCATCCTAAATTTGGGCACTGTGAGAATTTTCTCTCTCACAGTATAATGTAAGGAGCCACCGTTTGGAGCCATGAGCAAAGATACTGCATGGCCATGATTCAGCTTTCATGTGGGACATGGCATCCATCCTTTTTTTAAAAAAAAATATTGTTTATCTATTATTATAAAAAAAATTTTAACTGCTATAATAAAGTACATGATATCTTGTAAATCTCTTTTCCCTGCCTTTACACTGAGGTCCTGCTGCATGAAAGACACAATACCACAATTGCTACTGCAGCTAGTTAGCCATTCTACAGTACCAATTAACGCCAAGTGAGTGTGTGTTTCACCTTTTACACTCGCTTGGTGCCTGATCATGATGCCATTCAAGCTCTTAAATTTCTACACCACATTTTCCCTCCCCAATAGATTTCTGAGGAGAGTTTATTCAATTAGCAAGGTTCTTAAGACTTGAGTCTCTGTTCCCTATTAGTCATTGTCAATAATGAATGCAGTACAGTACTCCTAATTGATTCTGCAAGTGGTGATAAAAAATAATTACCTCTTGCATCAGCCAACTCTAATGGCTTGAATTTATATGACAGTATTTACTCAACAGTTGGCTGCACTGGCTGATATATCTGTTGTCATTCAGAAGAGCTGAGTTTGTTATATATTACAAATAATGTTGAATATGTAACAAAGTGTCCACTTTGACCATCTGTCTGGTTCTACCTAATCAAATTAAATGGCTGGTAGATGTCAAACAAACATGAGCAATAACATAAAATGCATTTAAAAGGTTCCACATTGATCCATACAAAGGGCACATGTTTAAAATGCTTTCACTTTGATAGACCGCTCATTAACAAAGATCTATGTTCTCTTGTCTGCCTGGATTTGGGGCTTCTTTATACTCTTCCAGCTGCTCTGTTCTTTTGGTCACCTCTGCTTTTCCATGTTGTCCAAACCAATTTAGTCTTCATCCTTTTGATCCAATATTCTTCTTGCCTCACTTTCTGCTCCCTGTTCTTTAAAAGTCAGTGCTGCAAGACTCTCATTCATGTGATGTGACCCACCTCCAGGCGGCCTCGTCCATGTCTCCATCTGCTATCTGCTCGAGCATCACCACAGCAACTATCAGGATTCTGGGGTTCCTGTCCTTGCATTGTTGGGACTTCAGACTCTAACCACCAGCTCAGCACCCAAATTCTGTGTGTACATAAACAATCCTCTTCACAGTGATGTGATATCTCCTCGGTTAACATAGCATCCTCTTTAAGATGGTGTATCTTTGTTAAAATAGGTAATATGATACATGGGTTGAGATTCTAAAAAATAAAATATAAGCTATGATAAAAACGGTCAGGGGAAGTCTTGGGTGGATGTTAGTGTTTGATGTTTGAATGTGTGTAAAGATGTAAAAACGTCTTATGTTGATGGAGTTCTGCACATTGTTTGGTTTTTAACTATCATAAGACATTATTTCCCAAGGGTTCTCTGCAGATTTGGGGCTTGAATTCCTAATAATATATTGAAGTTTTGGTTTCTTTTTGTGATTTTATCATCATTTTAGTGTTTGAAGTTTGATTTTTGTGTTTGTTAGATTTGTGGATTTTTCAAAAATGTTTTTATTCTATAAGTTTGTGAGCTTTATTTATTATGACATCAGTGATTCCTATTGTTACTTCATCATTATTCTAGTAATGAGTTCCCGTTTTGCAGCCCTGTGTTTTGGGTCAAATCCTGTGTTCAGTTAGTTGTAGTTTTTCTTCTCTCTGTGTTTCCATGTGTTTTCTTTCCTCTACGTTTTTATCATGTCTGCTGTGAGTTTTCTTGTCTCTGGTTTTCCCTTTTGGTTATTTTCTGTTATTTGACAGTAGGTTTTCGTTCATGGCTTGTGTTAGTTTTACTTCTTTTTAGATTTTCTTGATTGTCTTCACCTGTTTCTCATCTCCAAGCAGCCTTTGATGTATAAATAGTCCTGTCTCCCCCGAAGTCTCTGTTACATTACCTTCAGTCTTTGGGTCTTCATGTTCTTTGGATGATTTTGGCTGGACTTTTGATTAGCTACAATACATTAGCCTTTTATTGAATATTCACCCGGCAGTGTGGAATGTCCTCTTGACACAGGCACTTAGAGCATGCACACCTGCCAGGTGAACCTGGAGGTGAAAGTCAAACTATAAAAACTACAAAATATTATTGTGCAGCCATTTCTGCCTCTGACTTGGAGCACAAACCGGTCACTGCTTCTTCTCATATAAAGTGAGTCAAATGATGCAGATGCAATCCTCCAAACAGTATTTTGGCCCTGAAAAGAACAAATATCATCTACAGTATATCAAATGTGCTGGTGTCACGTACAGACTGAGTAGGATCCTTTATGCAAGAAGGCCTCTGGTCAAAACTGTGCTGCAGGTTTAAAGTGGGCAGAACATTTATCACACAGATAGATGCTGGAATTTATGACTGTAGTTTTTGTTTTTTTTTTGTAATGTAGTCTGAAGGATCAGGATGCAGAGATGAAAGGCCTTACATCACATCAGATCTTTAGGTTATTGAGCCACACATCCCTTACTGGAATGGGAGAAAATGGTACGTGGGTACGTTTGTGAGTATTAGAGTGTGAAATATAGCCGCAATGAAGAGTGCAGCATAAACCTGGCCCCTTCTAACTTTTTTAATTTGGATTGAAGTCATCTGGGTGGATGGCAATATTTTATCTTCAAGTCATTTCCAGAGTATCCTGCTCTGAAGCAGAGTGACTCTTCATCATGTTTGTCAGAGGAGACTTTATTGAGGAACACTGAGACACGATTGGATTACACACTGATGTGTGTGGAAGTGGCTGCATGTGGGTGTCTGGTGTTGGTGGAGTGAATGTAGCCAACAAACCAGGCTGAGCGCACGCACGCACGCACACACACACACACACACACTCTCTCACGCATGCACGCACACACACACACACCCATACACATGCATGCACGCACACACACACACACGCACACACACACTCTCCCAGGGCATCAAAAATTGCCGTGTTGTGAGCTGTACAGCTTCAGAGTGTCCATTTTTCCGTTTCATCCCACTGATGTATCCATGCATGCAGATGTCAGTGAAGTTGTGGTTGTGGTTTGCAGGGAAGCTGCAGAAGGGGAAGGAGCATATCTGCTGCTCTTTTGGAAGTGGCAGCTAATTTTAAATGCAGCATTTAAAACAGGTCAATAAATGACACCAAACACAAAGTGTTTCGGTAAACAATGCAGCATCTTGCAGAAATCTTGCTATACTTCCCACAGATGTGGAATTTGAGATTATTTTATTCTCAGAAATGGGGAAAGGTGTAAGAAAGATAGGGCAGATTTTATTATTTCCTGTTAGCGCATTATGCTCATTGAAATGCACTGGTTCTCATATGGCACTTTTTTACTCAAAGCGCTTTATACAGACTGTCTCATTCACACAGAGTCATACAAGCATGTTCTGTGTTTTCTATCTAACATTCACACACACAACACTGATGAACACATCAGGAGCAACTCTCGGTTTAGAATCTTGCCTAAGGACACTTTGGCATGCAAACTGGAGCAGCCAGGGATCAAACCACCAACCTTCCAATTAGTAGATGACCTGCTCTACCTCCTGAGCAGCAATCACCCAAGGCACGCGTCATGCATCTGAATTTAAGATAATGCTTGTTAGCATCGACTGCCAACTTGCACCTTTATACTAGCTTTGTACTGGGTAGTTCGTTAGCTCATGTAACTTCTGCCTGCATCTTTGTTTTTGGATAAATACATTAAGTGCATTAAATCTCAAAAAGGTCAGCTGATCACAGCCTATAGAAAAATCTACTGGCACTGGATTTTTGCTTCCCATACCTGCTAAATGTTACTTTAATCCCTGGAGATATAAAAAGGCAACTCCACAACTGAAGACTGGGGTACTAATCAAGTTTTTGAACCAGGAGACTCGTGCTGATTTTAGGTTTTTAATTGCTTAAATTGCCAAAACTACTTGACTGGGTTTAGAAAAAGAAAGATTATTGGTGTTAAAATATGCCCAGTTATAACATTAACCCTGCACCCTGCAAAAAAATCATCCAGAGTGCTTAAATGTGATGCCAAGGAGTCATTTATGTCGGGACATATGTGCTGGACTATTGCCAAAGGACACCAAACAAACAAACAAAGCACCAGTTTTTGACAGCCTGGGAACAAGAACAGGATGAATGAACATGTATTATGTATGAGAGTAGATAATTGTCCTTTTTGGCTTACAAGAAAGAAGAAGACAGGATAGGATTGGATAGGTCAAAAGTGTCTAAAAGCCTGTTTGTGAGGGACCATTAGCACCGCTGCCATACTGCTGCTGCTCTCAAAACAAGTTTTAATTGCTGCATTAAAAAAAGTAGAATGTGCTTGAATTGTTTAGATTTTTGTGCCTATCCTGAATTTATTCAAGGACCCTTGACTGAAATATAGTGCTTATGAATCCTCAAGGTAATGGAAAAGCTGCTCTGTGACAGGCAGCAGAGACCCAGGGTCATGTTTTTCCTTGCACACATAAATCTTGGCCTTCTCTTGCCCCCGCATGCTCTTTCCTACATCTGTAGCAGGAGCCATCTTTTGGCTATCTTGAACGATTGAGAGGCATAATTTATATCCACAAGCCAGGGCTATTGCAGAAAATTCAATTAAACCCATGAACATAAATATAAGCTAAAGAGTAAGTGTCCTTATCTTCTTGCACCGCTCTGTCCGACAGGCCTTTGTTAACATGAGAATACATTAAATGCATTGCAGTCAAAAGGTTTTCATGCACACAGTGACTCATGGAGTTAATTACATGTAAATCAGCAGGTTTATAAATTCCTAAATAATTGAGGTAAAGGACATGCTGATGTATATTTTCATGTTTCTGCAAAAAACAACCACTAAAATATAAAGTAACGAGAAAGATAGAATCTAATTTCAATGCTCCAGGTGGAAACTTTGATAAAATGAATGTTACCTAGAAAAACCCAGGCCCTCCGATATGGCAGTGAAAGGAGTCCCCAGTTTTTCATATGTGAGGACAATGATTTAAAAAAAGAAAACAATGAAAAAACAAACACAATTCAACACAACTTTCAACTTTTGCATAACACAAATGTGAAAGAGAGAAAAGCTCTCTACCTTTCACACTCTCCTTCATTTAGGTTACTAAAGTGACTTTTGAGATGTGATCCTTAAACCTTGAAAGATCTATTCCCTGCTCTCAATTTAGACCTGACCTTTCCAAGCAGCCAGCCAGACTATACCGCCATGAAAATAGGATCAAGGCAGGATGCAATCAGTCTGTATGGGCTCACAACTTGGGCCAAAAAAAAGAAAAGAAAAAAGAGCTGCTTGTGTACCAGTGTGTATTCTTACACCATTGATACTGCTGGCTGTTTTACAGCCTAATTTGCTGGGCCACTGAAGTATTTATAGACCCTCCCCCCCACCAATGCAAATGTTCCACATGCAAATTAAGCTTCATCATAAATAATCCATTAACAAAAAAATACAGCCGCATAACTGAAGACAGGTGAAAAATACGTGTTTACTGCTTTTAAAATGTGCCAGTTTGCTTTTCTATCAGTGTTATTGCTGTTGTGCTGTCAGTTAGTATTATTAATATATGGCTTCCTGTTTCAGATGTCCTTGCTCAACAAGGAGTTCTAAATTTATACAAGTGGTTAGGAGGACACTCACCTCAGCTTTGCAGGGCCAAGTCTGACTTCCTACTTAACCAGGACCTAATTTATGCTCAGTGATAAAAAAAAACATACATAAAATAAAAGCAAGGAGGAGCCCGGGCCAAGATGGCAATAAGAAGAGCAAACCCTCAACGGCAATAATTTATGGTGGCAGGATGGAAACGGCATCTTCAGCATGCCAGTCCAAAACATTCCTGTCATCATAACATGAAAATTTATGGTTAGTTTATTTTATTTTCATGTTATTTTAATCGTTTCATATACACACTGGAGCATTATTACATCACCTCACTTTCCATTCCTACATTTTTAAACAGATTTGTTTGTTTATTTACACTATATTTGCATATACTGAACCAAAAATAACACAGAAAATGAAAAAAATACAATAAAAATATGATTTCAGACAATGCATTATTAGCATGTTTCATAGATTTTTAGATAAATGAAAAAAAAAATAAGATCTGTACTGTGCATTTTAATTTAGAAAACATTTAGATGATTGAAAGTGCTTTCAGTGCTCTGCAGCTGAAAAATGATCAGGGTGTTAGGTCACACTTCTTTCAGCTGAAAATGACAAAAAGTTATTAATATGAGATGCACTCACTAGCATAACTAGTTTCCCCTCTTTTGCTGAGATTAAGAAGACACAGCGAGCTGCGATCTTTACAGCAAATAAGGCAAACAAATTCGAATGATATGATTTTTGTTAGGTGAAGGTGTTGGTATGACAAGTTATTCAAAGTATCATCTTTATTCACCGTATTGTTTGGACTCTTCACTGTCTCGCTTTCTCCCCTAACTCATATCCTGACAGATATTCATACAGCAGCGCCAAAGACATACAAGGATACTCATGCACTCCACAGGCGTGCACACACCCACAAACAAAGCCACACATGCCCACCGTAAAGGTGGGAAAATGAAGGGTGGCGTCATGTGGGGTGCAGATAAGAGTGCCATTCCCTGCTTTACTCCCTCAGCTCCATATCCATAGCATCTGCTCTCATTAATCATGTGAGAGGTGGGCAGGAGGCTGCCAGCTGGAATAAAGCTTGATCATCACATGGAGTGCTGTGGACCACATCCTGGCATTTAGCTAAACTGTTTTTGTCGTGTGTCTTGCCCATCTAGCCTCAAGGCTGCACTGCCTGATAGTTTTCCCTGTGCACTGTCACATAGCTGCTTCAACATGGATTCCATGCCATCTGTTGGTGGATGTCCTCCTATAACCCTGTAGAGAACATGAAGGCTGTTAACCCCCTGCCCAAAAGTGGCATTTAACTGGGGTTTGACAAAGCATCCACCTCCAGGTACAGTATCCCAGAAGAGTCTGTTACAAAACATGAATGATGGTTAAGGCACTACCCCACACTCCGATCCATTTCCACTGCATCCCCCTGGTGTGGCAAGAAGTGCATGCATCCTGCATTTTTGTTAATCATTTCAAGGAGAAATAAAATTTGCTCTGAGAGACACCATCTCATCTTTTCAAATACATCCTCAACATGTTTTAGATTGGCTCTTAACAGGAAAGCAATTTTAAGCCATCATGATGAGGTTCTGTCTGCCAAAGCTAAAACTTCAGGGAGAAAACAAATCATTTCAGTCCTTCCAGGCTCTGGTCATCACCAGCGTCTAACCAGTGGTTAGTGTTATTGTGTTGTTTTGTTAAAATAAAACTGCACTGGAATGTAACCTGAAAAAGTTGGGATGTTGTGTAAAAATGTAAAGAGAATACATTGAGTTTAAGATCGCATACCTCATTCCTAATAGAACACAGAGAACATATTAAATAGTTGAAAAGAAAATGACCATTTTGAGAAAAATGTCAGCCCATTTTGAATTTGATGGCAGTGGCATGTTTCTAAAAGGTTAGAGGCCAACGAAAGGCTGTAAAGTAAGTGGCGTTGAAAAGGAAACAGCTGGAGGAACAATTTTCAGCTAACTGGGTTAAATTGCAACAGGTCAGTAACATGATTGGGCATAAAAAGAGCATCTCAGAGAGGTAAGGTTTCTCAGAAATAAAGATGGACAGAGGTTCACCTAGCTACAAATTGTGGAACAATTTCAGAATAATGTTCCTCAATTTGAAATTGTGAAGACATTATCGACAGCACATAATAGCCCGATAAGATTCAGAGAGTGTGGAGAAATCAGTGTGTGAAGGGACAAGGCTCAAAATCATCCTCGGGATTCAAAAGAGGAAGGACCCAATCAACTTCTATTAGGGACTAGCCGACTAGTCGTTGGTATTGTTACTAGTTGGTACCAGACGTATAGTGGGTTATTAAGGTTTCAGTAAACCCAGTGCTGGTTAATGTTTGTCCTAGATTGTATGCAGCCATTTGCCACCAGATGGCAGTTCCAGTTTGTACAAAGAAGTGAGAAAGCTAGCGGGACAAAACACTGATTATAGGACGCAGGAGGGAAAAAAGTGCCAGCATTATATGTTTCTATCTGCCAATACCGCACCGGGACGCGACCGAAAGGTAATTAACACACGCAATGCACCTGCACAGGTACATCGGCCACTTACGTCCTAGCAGCTGAAACCTGAAGGGCTCCAGATGCTAACGGCTCTCCATTCCAATTGGGGTGGCTGTAGCTCAGGAGGTAGAGCGGGTCACCCACTGATCCGAAGGTCGGTGGTTCGATTCCTGGCTACTCCAGGCTACATGCCAATGTATCCTTGGGGAAAATACTTAACCCCAAGTTGCTCTCCGACACTAGCGTTGGAGTGTGAATGTGTGTGAATGTTAGCTAATTAAAAAAGCGCTTAGCTTAGTTACACATGGAAGTGCTTGTATGAATGGGGGTGAATATAAAACGTGCTTTGAGTGCTCAGTCCATTCACCATTTACCATTCATTTCCTACGGAACTTGAGCAAAGCGGTTCATCGCAGTTCCAGAGGAAATGAATTGAGAGTGAGTCGAGCACCCGAATCAGGGGTAAGCTGGAGCAGGAGGCCGGGCCAGAGGGAGGCCTGGGCTCCACTCATGCAGCCCCGGATAGGAGGAAGAAAATGAATGGATGGATTTTTCTATTGTTTTTTTTGTGTCATGAATTGCAGAGCAACGAGCATCGTTGATAATGTGCGGCACAATGCGCCACACTTTTAACTTGCAAATTATTTGTTTTTCGGATGTCTCATATTCAGTGATGCGTGAACATCGTTTTCATATTCTTCGTTGTGTGGAGTGTAACGCACAGTTCATAATGCGCGATGCGCAGTTAGCACAGTTAAGGCCTTTTCTCAGCGAACGCGTAAATTTCATGCGAATGTTTCGTGCGTTAAATTGTTTTTTCGGCCCCGCCTGTCGTTAATGCAGCCGTTCACATCGACCGCATTATTTCACACGACGATTTTGTGGCATTTAGTTTTTCGGATCAAGTTCGATTTTTCCGTAGGAACAGTGAAATCATACTGTTTTACCTCACACTGCTCCGGGTCGTTGGGCTCTCTGATAATATTTTCTGCCTCCTCACATGATCCCAACTCTGCCAACAAGAGCTCAAACTGTCCCACTGATATCATGAAATATGCGCGAAAGCGGCCGGGATGCAGCTTCAGCTCCGGGACCAAACCATGAAACTCCACCTGCTGCTGCTTTCTCGTGAGTTGGATGAACCCAGAATCAGTTTCTTCCTTCTCTTGCTTCGAAACATCAGGGCCTCATTACGTCATCGCTTGATGACGACCTCGTTTCTTTCACTGTGCGTTTGATGAGGACAATTTATTCGCAAAAACGCAGCGCGTCCGGTGTGTATGTAGGTTACACGACAGGTTCGCATCCGAAAGATTCGGAATTTCGTATTGTCATCTGGTGTGAAACGGCCTTTAAGCAGTATTTAAAGTGCGATTCATTATAAAAGAACGCCATTAATGGTTTAAAACAGATTAAACAGAGTTGGACATTATCCATTAAACAGGCAAAAAAAATAATTCTATATTTGAGTGTTTATTGATTTTACACTAGTCGGTTAGTCTAATCTCCCCCCCCCCCCCCCCCCCCCCTCCCTACCCCTCACCCACCCACCACCCCCCTCCCCCATTACCCATCACAAAA
>VUQK01015691.1:9786-21601 GCA_015106715.1 Bujurquina vittata
CCCCCTTGGCCCCGGGTCTGCCGCTTCCGTTGGGCCCCGGGGGCCCCCCCCCCTCTCTTTCTCCACCTGAGCGCTGCATTCCTGCCGTGAACACGCCTCTCTCCCCGGTCACAGCACAGCAGCTCGGTGCTGCTGTGAAGCGCTGGACGCAGAAACTCAACACTTTGAAAACGAGCAATTCTAAAATAGGGGAGGTATCAGTTATCATTTCCCTTAATTACTGCTTCTTTTGATTTAAGAAACACTATAGCAATACATTTACTATACCTTCAATAATAAGACAAGTATATGATATTAAATTCAAGAAGGAAAAATGGTTGGAAATGGTTTGAATAAAAAATTATATTGTAGGGCAATTACATAAAGAGATTTGAACTGCCATTTGATTCCCAACTTTAGAAAATATATTCTTGCTAATGTGTCTTACAGTCGTCACCCTGTTTCAGTTTTAAAGTTTTACTTATCAGGACATGATAAAAAAGTAATCCGGTCCTTGGCAGTATTAAAATTGGGGAAATACAACCTCAGATCAATGACAACACTCTGCTATGTGAAAAAGTGTTTGCCCCCTTCCTCATTTCCTGTTTTTTTGCATGTTTGTCACACTTAAGTGTTTCGGAACATCAAACCATTTTAAACAATAGTCAAGGACAACACAAGTAAACACAAAATGCAAGTTGTAAATGAAGGTGTTGATTAGTAAAGGTGAAAAAAAATCCAAACCATCATGGCCCTGTGTAAAAAAGTGATTGCCCCCCTTGTTAAACATACTGTAACTGTGGTTTGTCACACCTGAGTTCAATTCACACCACTGTATATTGTGTCATTATTTGTTTAATAAAAGTTAAGTCAAAATACAGAAAGAGCATTTGAGGTGCACCCTTAATGCTTTTATAGGAATTAAGAGGGCAAGAAGCAGCCAGATGCTACTAATAAAATGACTCACACAGGGTGAGCACCTCTATGAAAGCAGACGCTTTGGCAGTTTACCAGTCTGGAGCGTTCAGGTGTGTGTTAACATGATGCCAAGGAGGAAAGACATTACTTATGATCTTAAAGAAGCAAGTGGTGCTGCACATCAGTCTGGGAAGAGTTACAAAGGCCATTTCTAAACAATCTGAAAGCAATCATTCTATAGAGAGAAAGATTTTTCACAAGTGGAAAACAGTCAGCACAGTTGCTAGGAGCAAATGAAAAGGTTAAAATGTTATAAAATGTTTAAGTAGATGACAGAAATGATGAGAGTACAGTTAGAAAAAGACTGAACAAGTATTGCTTTTTTGGGAGGGTTGGCAGGAGAAAGTCTCTTCTCTCTCTAAAAAAACATAGCAGTATGGCTTAAGTTTGCATCTGAACAAACCACAGCAGACAGATGAGACCAAAGTGGAGATATTTGGCCATGATGCACAGCACTGTGTTGGATGTAAAACAAACAGCATATTAGCACAAACACGTTCATTTCAACTGTCAAGCACGGTGGTGGATGGGTGATGATTTGGGCACCTTGCAGTCACTGAGTCAACCCTGAACTCCTCTGTATACCAAAGTATTCTAGCATCAAATATGAGGCCATCTAAAGCTTGGTCAAAATTAGGTCATGCAACAGGACAGTGACAGCACACCAACAGCAAGAATGAAAAAGAAACAAATCAAATTGTTGCAATGGCCCATTTAAAGTCCAAACCTCAGCCTGGCTGAAAAGCTTTGACAGGCCTTTAAGAGAGCTGCCTACAAACCTCAGTGAACTGGAATAACACAGAGGGGGCAAAATTCTTCCACAACAATGTGAGAGACTGAAAAAGACATACAGAAAACAAATACATCAAGTTGTTGATGCTAAAGGTAGATTTACAAGCTACTAAATCATGGAAACTTTCCTTTCACAAGACTGTATATACACCAGAGGTCTAATGGATATGCACCAAGCAAACCGCAGTTAGCTCAAATTCATTTTTTTGCCCCAAATTTTCCTGTCTAGCTCTATTTAATCTCCTACATGGAATAAATTTAATAAATTTAATTCATTATTATTGCATAGTTTCCCACATTGATGAACACCAAGCAAACCACAGTTAGCTCAAATTCATTTTATTTATTTATTTTTTTGCCTCTGATTTTCCTGTCCAGCTCTATTTAATCTCCCCTCACTCATTATTATTGCATACGTTCCCACATTGATGAATACTGACCTTCTAATAGAGTTTACTTTTCAGTTCCGGTTTTCTGACGTTATATAGATGCAACATTTCTACATTTTATTCTGCTGCTCATTCACAACCTCGCTGAACGTGACGAGGCAAACAACTTCATTTAAGCTATACTAAATCAGTTTGTTGTTTGGTGTTTGTTTCAGTTTCACAGCTTAAAAAAATGAAACTGGATCTGTATCTAAGAGCCCACACAGCCACAAAACAATAAATCAGTGTCAAAATCTCCAGCATCTTCCTCCTCTTCTCGGTCCTTTCATTATCGTGTCATTCATTGCCTCTTTCATATCTGCCTTACTCACTTTTTTCTTATTGCCTTCATCTTCCATTAATTCCTCCACATTGCATTACTCTCTGTGACTTGTTGATTTCAGCAGGTGACTGCTTCAGAAAGATAAGCCTCTGCACTACATGTCAGGACATCTTTTTATGTTAATCATTCCATACCAACCTTACTTTTTTTTTAAAAGGTACATTGAAAACCCCCTCTTATTTTTGACCTGTGTGTAACTGTATCCCTCAGGCTTCTCCTTTTGTCTCCCACTGTACTTTATATTTGATGTGCCAAAACCCCTATTTAGCAGGTTTTGTGTTACAGAGGAGAGTGTTCTTCAATGTATGAGACAGTAACATGCAGGTCATCTCCAGTTTCCCTGCACTGCTGGTCCAGCAGTACAAATGGCATAATTTAGTGATAATGAAGCAACTTTCTGTGAACTCAGAGCACACTCCCTTTATGCTCAGCCAAACCAGAGACGACTAATCGGAGCTGGGCTACATTTTCAACGTGCAACCTTGAGCTATCATCTGGAGTCATGGAGACACAACAGAGGAAGCAGGACAGCATCCACTTCTCCGCACAGAACTGCAGAGATGTTAGCAGTCTTATCTCACCTCTCAGTTCCGTTGCTGCTCATGAATATCTTTTCGACCATAAAGGGTCTGTAAATATTGTGATGAATGTGACCAATCATCAGTACAGAGGATGTGATGCAGTCCTTTGGAGCCTATTATAGATGCCAAAAAAAAAGCACCATCTGAAGCATCAAAGGAGCAGAAGCCACCAGCAGCCAAACAGAATGAATGCTTAACTGTGGGGCTAGACTAAATAATGTGTTTGGTTTAACCATCACGAAATGAAGTGGACCACCGCATTTCTCTCAGTGATGATGATCAAAGGTGATCTAATCTGTACACATCTGGATGGGGTGAAATGGCAACAGCCCAAACCTGATCTGATTCTCAAACTGAAAGACAGCATTAGCATTGCAGGGGATGCCCTCAACAAGTGCTTTCAAGCTTTTAAACAGTTTGCAGCGCAAAATCATGATATAACTTAAGTGGAGTCCGACATTAGTACTAAAATATTTGACGCTGTCCTGTGGAGGCGATCTGCGTTCAAATCTTGTTTTGAAACTTTATTGATTTAAAGTCTTTATGTGGGAGTTATTGGCTTTTTCTGTGTGGAGTTTGCATGTGTTCTCCCTTTGTTCTCATTCTGTTCTCCATATGCCTGCACAGGTTTCTCTGAGTATTGTCCAAAGACACGCTTGTTCAGTATGGCTGTGTCTCAGGTTAATCTGGTCATGGACTATGTACACCATAGATGCAATATATCAATAATTGGTCATTATTGGTATTAATAAATATCCATAATACTAAAACTATATATTACACCACCTGTTCCACACATTATGTAAATATGCACAAAAAGAACTCGCAAGAAATCCTGTGCTGACATGATGCTGAAGACAAGAGCTGTTACATGTATGTAGGGCTACTTCATAAACTGCACCACTGATTATGCAGAAACATGTTGACACCGTTGATCCTCTCATTCCACCGGTCATTTGGCTGTGTGCAGCAGTGTTGTTACATTTTTAACACAGTGGTTGGCGACCTTTCATGCATGCCAAACAGATGCTGGAATCTGCACTATTTAAATACAGTGCTGTGACTACAACTGTGGCTCAGTGCTCAGTGAAGCTAAAATTCTAAGAGTTTCTAATACTGTAAAGGTGTAGGGTGACACACCTTGAGCAGTACTGCATTTTTTCCAACATGGTTATGCTGGTGCCAATCCCGGTTTTCCATTGGTGCCTTTTGAAAATTAGATCACATTTGTAGAAGACCCTTAAGGATTTTTCCTGCTTCTTTATCTGGTGCCACACTCTGGTGGATGACTTTTTCATGACAAGGTATCTCTAAAACAATTGTTTTCATTGCAATTTATAGTGAAAATACTTGAAATACTTTATTGTTCTACAAGTATAGTCTTTCCATTTTCTTCTAATTTCTGCTACAAAGAGATAAAAGTTAAAGGACTCCATTCAGTAAGACAAAAAGCATGTACTTTTAAAGTCATAGTTGGAAAATATTTAGGCAGCTCTACAACAGTTTGAAAATGGCTATCAGTCATACATCATAGAAATGTTTCCATCTGCAGTAAGTAGCTTCTCAGTACCTGTGTATATAATGATTAGTTAAGTGCTCCAAGCTCTGAATGCTTGTCCCGGCTTGTAGAGAGATTTTCCTACGCCCTCCCTATAGTTCCCCCATCATTACAGAACACACTTTAGTACTCCGTGTGTTTACTGAGAGACTGATAGCTGAGTGTTTACAGTAATCATCACATTCACGCACGCATGCTTTTGGCAGCTTACGATGTTCTTCCCACTAATAAGAGGTTTCTGTGGTGAGGAGGCACTTTCCCGTTCCTCAAAGACATTAGTGAGGAAGAGGGTTGAGGGCTAGGAGGGGAATATGGAGTGCTGCACCTCCACCCACCACCCCCTCCCCTCACCTCTATTTCAGGATTGTTACTGAACTTGGCAGCCTGCCAGGGTGAATGGAGAAACTGATGGTAGGACTGGGTCTCACGCAGCAGCACTGATGAAAGGTTGTTGATGGTGGTGTGAGAAATCACATGTATTACATGCAGGCTTAGTACATCTGCTGCTTAGAAGTTCTTTAAGTATCGTGGCTTGCTTATTGCTTCCTGGTGAAAATCTGACAGATACACCAGTATTCAAAATACAGGTGAATACCTGAACAACAACCGAACTGTGGCACTTTTGACCCAATGCACACCAAACTATATCCCTTTTCCACCAATGTAATCTAATGGTATCTATTCTAAAACCGGTTCCAGCAAAGAAATAAGGAAAACAGAAGCCACAAGCACAGCACCACTAAATTGCTGGGTCCAAAGGAACCTGTCAGAGGCTGTAGGAGAACTTACAGCAAGGAATTCACTGATGATTGTCCGATTCTATTCAACAGATTCTTTGCAAGGAAAATAGCCTATTTTTGCACTGACAGCAACTGCCAAAGTATATAGCATTTTTGTTGCATTACTTCTCATGTGACTAATGTCATTGTGTGGGTATTTACCATCAATCTTTTGAGGTGCGCACAATCAGTGACAAAAAGGAGCGTTCCATCCAAGGAGCAGCCTTCAAATGCAAATATTAAACGTCAGCATGCCACAAGCTTAGATTTTTGAAAATCTTGATTATTTTATCTCAATTTTAACTATTTCATTTATACAGTGTAACACCTGCTCCCAGCTCGCCCACATGGGGGGTCTCTTTGCCCTCTAAGCTTGGGTCCTCTACCAGAGGCCTGGGAGCTTAAGGGTTCTGTGCAGTATCTTAGATGTTCCCAGCACTGCACTCTGGACAGAAATCTCGGATGTCTTTCCAGGAATCCGCTGGAGCCACTCTGCCAGCTTGGGGGTCACTGTCCCCAGTGTCCCGATTTCCACAGGGACGAGTGTTACTTTCATCTTCCACATGCTTTCCAGCTCCTCTCTGAGCCCTTGGTATTCATCGAGTTTTTCATGTTCCGTCTTTTTGATGTTGCCATCATTTGGTATTGCAACGTCTATCACTACAATCTTTTTCCTTTGTTTGTCCACCACTACAATGTCCAGTTGGTTAGCCATCACCAGACTGTCTGGCTGTATGTGGAAGTCCCACAGGATCTTGTCTCTGTTGTTCTCAATCACCCTTAGAGGCGTATCCCATTTTGACCTCGAGACTTCCAGGTCATACTCAGCACAGATGTTCCTGTATACTATGCCGGCCACTTGGATATGGCATGTATGTCCTGCCTGCTAGCATCTTGCACCTTGCTGTTATATGCTGGATTGTCTCAGGGGCATCCCTGCACAGCCTGCACCTGGGGTCTTGCCTGGTGTGGTAGACCCTGGCCTCCATTGATCTTTTGCTCAGAGCTTGTTCCTGTGCTGCCATGATTAGTGCTTCTGTGCTGTCTGTCATTCCAGCTTTGTCCAGCCATTGGTAGGATTTTTCTATGTCAGCCACTTCTTCGATGTGCCGGTGGTACATACCATGCAGAGGCCAGTCCTTCTTCCTGTCCTTGCTCCTCTTCTTTCTCGGGTTTCTGATGCCTGAGGTATTCACTAAGCACCTGATCCTTTGTGGCCATCTTCCTAATGTGTTCATGGATCTTCATTGTTGACAGTCACTAGTCCTTGGCCTCCTTCCTGCTGCTTAGCGTACAGGCTCAGGGTGGTGGATTTGGGGTGAAACCCTCCATGCATGGTAAGAAGCTTCCTTGTCTTGACATCAGTGGCTTCTATTTCCTCCTTTGGCCAGCTTATTATCCCAGCAGGGTATCTGACAACTGGCAGGGCGTAGGTGTTGATAGCCCGGATCTTGTTCTTTCCTTTCAGCTGACTCTTTAGGACTTGACTTACTCTCTGCAGGTATTTGGAGGTTGCAGCTTTCCGAGTGGCCTCATCATCTTTCCCATTTGCCTTTGGGATTCAAAGGTATTTGTCTTCAGTGTCTGCAATGTTGCTTTCTGGTAGTGTAATCCCCTCAGTTCTGACTACTTTTCCTCTCTTAGTTTCCATCTGACTACACTTCTCCAGTCCAAATGACATTCCAATATCATTGCTGTAGATCCTGGTGGTGTGGATCAGTGAATCGATATCTCGTTCACTCTTTGCATACAGCTTGATGTCATCCATGTACAGGAGGTGGCTGATGGTTGCTCCATTTTGTAGTTAGTATCTGTAGCCAGTATTGTTGATGATCTGGCCGAGGGGATTCAGGCAGATGCAGAACAATAGTGGGGACAGAGCATCTCCTTGGTAAATCCCACACTTGATGGTGACTTATGCGATGGACTTGAAGTTGGCCTCTAGTGTTGTTCTCCACATTCCCATTAAGTTCTTGATAAAGGCCCTTAGGGTCCTGTTGATCTTGTACAGTTCTAGACATTCCAGAATCCATGTGTGCAGCATCAGGTCATAGGCTTTCTTGTAGTATATCCAGCCCACTGCACCATAGACCCCAGTGACGCTGAGCGTCCGATGGGCGGGGGACAAAGGCCAGCATTTATCCAATGACTCGTCTCATTTCGCTGCACTCTTTGCTTCGCTGTTCAACTCTGTGGATGCTCAGCGTCCACACTGTTTAAAGTACTGAGAAGCTGCGGGAATGAGTGAGAGGAAAGCCGCGTCGTTACCAGTGATAAGAAGCTGATTGTGAACAAAATATATATATATATATGAACTGTGTGTGTGTTATTTATCATCATTTATCATTAATATGGAGCACTCAATGAGCCAGTTGAGAGAAATTGCTATTGAGCTTTTTAGAATTCTGAAAAGGAAAAGCTGAAGAAAATGGATGGATGGATTATTTATAACGTAATCTGTATAATTATACTGATGAGCCACAATATTAAAACCACTGTCCGATGAAGTCAATAAAACTGATGATCTCATTATAATGCAATATTTTGCTTTGACACTTAAGGTCATGACACTTGTGTCGCCCACATTCATTCACCAAGCATTGGTGTCAACAAAGCACAACCACACATGGCAAGTCACTGACAGCCTCCCCAGCTCAAGGAACTTCAAAATGTCCCAATTTGCAGACCTGCCTGACAAACACCCAACATAGCAATCAGATCCGCATCGATGGAATTCACCAGAACAAGCCTGACACATGAACCCCACCCCACCCTACAGCCCATAAGACCCAAAGGATGTGCTGCCAGCATCCCTGTGGTGTCTCAGAGGTCCCTTCTCCATGCCTAATGCATTACAGTTGTTTTGGCAGGTGGTTTTAATATAGGTTCGGTTTTGTGATCTGATTTAAGTCCTGTTTACAAGCAGACTTTAAAATATATTCATGATTGGACCATTCTTTCCCTTATTTAAAGGCAATAATAATATGTCCCATGCTAAAGTGGAAGTCAGCACAGGTCACCATCCACCAGCTGTCAGTCATTTATTTTAGCATCAGTCCTCTAGGGTTTTATAACAGTACTATATGGATGGAACATTCTTCCAAATTAAATTCCTGCTATTGGAGTCTTTTTGATTATGGTGGAGAGTGCCATCTAACATACCGGTCCAGAATCTCCTGTAGGTGTTGAGATCTGGTAACAGTGGAGGTCATAGCATCTAACTCACATCATTTTCGTCTTGATCAAACCAGTGAGTGAACCCTTGAGTCCTGTTAATGGGGTTGTCCCAGAAGAGACCGGATAAAAGTGATCACTCGGAATTACAGGAACAATTACTACTCTCTCTCCAAAACACATTTCTACTGTTCAGCAGGCCAACAGGACATTAGTTGACTCTTTCTGTGTGTTGAACTCTGAGTAATGCAGTAAACACACTACTTCTAAATAAATAAACAGTGTCTTATTTCTATGGCAATTTTGTTTTATTGGAGAGAGACAGGTTATCAACCAACTTTACATAAAAGTTATAAATTGATTTGATGTCAATGAGTGAAATAAGTTTTTGAATTTGTGCTTAATGGAGAAACACTTGTTGCAGTGGTAAGATGGTCACCAGGATTGCACACGTCTCAGGAGAGATTTTGATCCACTCCTCGTAATCCTCTAGGTTTCTTGGCTGCTGCTTGACACCTTGAAGCTTCAGCTCCCTAAACACATTCAGTGATCTGGCAGGGGGAAAGAGGTTCTCAACCCTGATTTTACAGTACATCGGCCCATCCATTGGTCCCTCAATGCGGTGAAGTCATCCTGTACCATCTGCAGAAAACAGCCCCAAAGCATAATGTTTCCACCTCCATGCTTGACTGTGGAGATGCTGTTCTTTGGGTCATACTCAGCATTTGTCTTCCTCCAAACACGGCAGGTTGAGTTGATGCCAAAGAGCTCCATCTGATTTTCTTTGATATTCTGCCTCTTTCCATTAAAATGGAATTACCATAAAAATAGAGACTGTTCATTTCTCTGTAAGTGAGCAAACTTCAACAATTCCAGATAATTATTTCCCCGCTGTAGGGTTTGATGTAACTGCAGGCCTACCTTTTTTTCCAAGTCAATTTTGGGTCAATATTTTGTTTGTTTTTGGTTTTCGTTTGTGTTTTATTGCAATATTCGGTGTTGCCTTGCCTTGAGACCTACACAGTCTGTTGCAGCGTAGACACTGAGTTCACAGCCGAGCGTGTTGATCAACCATCTCATCATAATAAGAACTTTTATATGCAGCCATCGTGATTTACCAAACCGCTTTCCCATAAGCGAAAATAACACATGCAGGAAGCCACTTAAAGCAATGAGTAAATACGTCTGCTCAGTTTACTGGGCCACTAAAACAGGCTCAACATCTGCAACAGGAGTTTATATACAGAAACCAAACAAACCGCATGCCGCTCTTAACTCACTAAATAATGCATATGTGCAAAAGCACCAGCATACTATATGCCTTCAGAAATAAAAACTGCATTCTTCAGTTTAGAATATACATGAATATTTTGGGAACAGCATCATGAGCAGCTCGTGCTGAAACTGGATGCAGGCTAGAAAACAAAACAGCAGCTGGTTTGATGGTTGGAAATATTGGCGGCAAGTGTGTGCAACAGGAAGATGGCTGTTGTGGTCTGCAGGTAGTCTGAACTCACTATCTGAAACATTTAGAAATGTACAAATATAGCAGCTGTACATATTACTGTCTACATGTTGTTTGTAAAGAATGCTGATCATGAAACCAAACCACACAGGGCACCCAACGTTCCACCAAAACACTGGGCTCTCGTCCCCTGAGGGGCATTTTTCACATTTCGCTCACACTCGCTGTTTAATATCATTTTCAGTTAGTGTTTGGTTCCAATCCATGTCAGAAAGCTCTGTTTTCGCTGTTAATGGGGCGACAACACAAGTGCACATTTTTCTGCACTTATTCACATGGTCATAAACTGTCACTCAACTTTAAAAACATGACCATAAATCCTAACGGAAACTTGCACAAACAACCTACAGCGTTGCTTTCTGGGATTTCAGGCATTCGCTGTGACAACATTCCCCAAATACAGAAAAATTTCACAGGACCTGTGAAAAACTAAGCACACTCTTATGGTTTCCATAGGAATTAAAAGTGTAATTAGCAGACAGGTCCTGCTAATCAAATGCACTATCATGCATGTGGCCATCACTAAGTGTGAGCTCCTCTATAAAAGCAGCGGTTTTGGAGGTTTCTGGTCTGGAGCATTAAATTGTGTGTTAACACAATGCCACAATTTTCCCAGAAGTGCACATCCCAACAAATTCAGCTCAAGGTCATGCCATTGCAGAGGCACTCCAAAAACCCTAAGAGTTACATCTCAAACAAAATGTACTCACCTGCAGCATGATTGATATTTGAGGATACATGTTCAGTGAGATAGTAAACACTGTGTCTTTCCAGTGTAAATTCACACAAGTCATTAACCTCTCAGTGTTGGTATAAGCAAGGTGTTTAGATCGGAAACATCTGCTGTCTCACTGACAGTATCGGTCATAAACACATAGATAAACAGTTCTTCTTGGTCTGAGGTTGCACAGATGCAGCAGAGAAGTTGTATTTATGCCCACAACACGGTAGTCTAAGAAACATGCCTCGGTGTCTCAAAACAAACATCTATAGGCCCCCAAACCACAGCTGCAATCCCTCGTGTGCGCAAATAAAATAACTTCACAAACGCACAGTAAACAAAGTCATCGTACTTGGTGGCTGAGAATAACTCAAAAGCATGTAAACAGAACCCACATCTAAAGCTTTCATCACGAGGCAGGTCGGAGATGATGGGTTCAAGATCATTTTAACAACTAATAAACAAGGAACAAACACACAACTCGCATTTTACTTGCAAGGGAAGGCCGTCCTCTGCATCCTGCATGGACACAGAGGAGGGAAAACCTTCACCCGAGCTGGCTGCTGACCGCCGCTTTTATTTACACATGCATACAATGAAAGTCACATGACCTCAGGTACTTCCGGTTACAGCGTACAGTAATCAACACTCCCACAGTCCCCATATATGGATGCAACCTCACGTGACCTAAAGGTGTTCGCATTCATGTGATAGCTCTTTGTATGCATATGTTGGGGGTGTCCTCCATTTTAACAATGAGGAGTTTCTCTGTGTGCCTGTGTGGCTGGGACAGCCTGTGACAATAATCACAGCATTCGTTCGAAAGCTCCTTTAATATTATCACAAGCTTGTCCCCATCCAAGTGAAACCAAACCAACAGGATTACACAAGAAACAACTCATACAAATAGAAGATATGATAACACACAATGAAAGTTCATACAATAACTCCAACATC
>VUQK01015693.1:9422-22550 GCA_015106715.1 Bujurquina vittata
GCTGGAAATGTATCAGATAATGGTGAGAGTGAACTGTAGATGTAAGTAAAAATCAGTGGCTAGCCACAAAATGCTAAGAAGAGGAGGTAAGAACAGGAAAAACTTGTTTTAGCTGCTTTAAAGTTCATTACCTTAGAAGCTGCTGACTGAAGGTATGCTTCTGCTCTGCAGTGACCTGGGCTGAGGGAAACCCTGGGGTCTTTAGTGTTTCTTTGAGCCACTGAGACAGCAGAGCTGGACAATACCTGTTCATATTCAGCAGCACCTCAGAGAAGTGCTCGGTCAGACTGCGGGGAGACTCGCCTCCAACCGCCTGAGACAGGAGGCAAAATGTACAATGTGTACAAATATACAAGACAAATTCAGTGCCCGAATGAAATAAGAATGACTTAAAAAAATCAAAGCACGAGTTTAATAAGTTTAGGCACTCCGATACTGTTGCTGCTTTACCTGGAGAATAGTCTCTGTCAGGAGCTTTCCATCCCTCTGCAACGCATCCCCGAGTGATGGCACATCTTTACAGCGACTCAAGAACTCTGTCTGCCGGGGATGGGGCAGAAAGGGTTAGTTATGAGGAGAGGAATTCAATCTGGACAAGAAACTTGGTGTTAACTGAAAGGGTGCACATTTTTAACTCAGCTTACAAAGAATTGGCTCGCAGCCTTTACTGTGGGTGTCTCTGGAAACTTGAGTGACAGAATCCCTGGAGACAAATGGAATAAACAGATTATTAAATGACTGTTTCCACAAACGGCTCACACAAAGGCACTTTTGCAAGGCATGTAAAAGCTCACGAAAGATTTGTTTTCATATGTTTGTATATGCTATTAGTATGCAGTGATACTCACCACAGTAAAACAGCGCTTTAACATCTAAATGCTCAGACTGATACAAATCAGGCTTCCTTTTAAGAATCTAACAGATGAGAAGACACGGGTGTTGTAACTAAACAATGATTTTGTTAGAGGCTCGAAAATATACACAAGTTCCACCAACCTGAGCATGGAGGTCCATAAATGATTCTGCAATATCTGGATGATCCCTTGGACCTGCCAAGTAAATACACCATGAGAAAAGTTTGGACCGAAAACAGGCGCATTTCCGTGCAGCCCCTTATTACCTTGGTGAAAAACAGTGAGCGTGGTGGATGTTAACACTTCAATGAGGCTTCTGATGTTAGAGATGAGATGCTCCTCTCCAGCAAATATGTGAACCATCTTTAAAACACACACACACACAAAAACAAAGAGACTGACATCTGAGCCTATGAGAGTCCATATCAAAGTCAGAAGAATAATACTTTAATTCTGGGCCTTATATGTGGAGGTGTACCTGACGTGCCAGGTCCAAAGCCGAGGCTTGTGGGAAGGTGCTGTATATGTCCCCCAGCATCTCACTCAGCTGAGCAACCATGGGTCCAAAATCATGTAGGAGGGTTCGAACGGATTTATCGAAAACCCCACACACTGCCTAGTGGTGGTGATGGTGGTGGTGGGGTGCATGATGGGCATGTGTGAGTACACACAAAGAAAGATAATGCACACACGCGCACACATATTTAAGCAATACTGTTGGTAAAAACCCTCCTACCTCAACCACCTCTGAGTCATGGAGCCATTTGCTGAGGATGGTCTGGATCAACGTGAAGACTTGTTGTAGCACAACAACCACCTAAGTTTTAAATGAAAAGATTTTTTTTGCAGAAATAAAGATTTTAATATGATTAATATACGCATAAAGAAGTTTTGAATATAAACTTGGATATTTTGTACCCACAGGCATAGTGGTTGTGGGTACAAATGAAGTGTTGTTTTTCTCTGAACTTACTGGGTTTTGTGCACTCTGGGGGGATGTGAGTCTGGAACTGGTTGCTCCCTCCAAGCAGTCTGTCTGCCTATTGATGTCCAGAGTGGTAAAGAGACTGGACAGCATCCCCAGGATGTGGATGATGGCCTGTTTATTAGTGGGACCAAGCTGTGGGGAGAGAGGATGTATATGGGTCTGGCATGTAAAGAGCAAAGCTTAAAAAGCTTACAAATAAAAGAGTCTAGGTAAAAAGATTTTTTAAGACACACTCCCACTGACTCAAATTGCTCATTAAAATGCATTTTATCTGTGCTCTAACAACTCTGCACTGCACTTACTGCACTCTGCAAAGGAAGTATTATTACTCCTACTAAATGCTTATTGTTAGTAGTGTATGTTATGTAATGAATGAACATTATCTGTCTGCAAATGTGCACTTTTATAATCGTTTTGCTTGTTTTGCCGGTGCTCTGGAGGGAGACCTGATTGGAAAAAGGCTGATGTCACATACTTTCACGCAGGATTATGCAACAGAGCAATCAAAATGTGATGACAGTTGTGGGGTTTTAATTATAATAAAACACACACACACACACACACACACACACACACACACACACACACACATTCCAAAAACAAAATAAAAAAAATCTTACACTCTGAATAAAGAGCACCAAATGAGTTTTTTGTTGTTTTTTTTACACCACGATTTAAGGAATTCATTAATCAGATGAATCAGATATTAATATTTGTTTTACTTTAAATTTTCGCCAGCATTTAAAACAGCAAGGTTTAACACAGCAAGGTCACACAAACAATTTGTGGGCACAGGCAGCTCTATTATAATTATTCATTCAATACTACACTTGCATGAGGGTAAGAATTTCCCCTGTTAAAGGACTGGCGGTGAGATTTGCCAGGTAATAATGTTGTTTATTGTTTGTTAACAGTATAACTAGTACAATCTAAAAATCAAATACAGTAGTCTTCTGTATATAATACAACTTATACAGTATTATGATCAATAATACTGTATTGATCATATACTCGGAGTCCTCATTGTTGATTGGTGTTTGCACCCCATCCTGGTCTTAAGCACAATGAAGTGACAAAGAAGATCCTGTGAAAAAAGTGCACCTCATGATTCAGTAGAACCACGTTTGGGAGCAGTAACTTCCTGCATGACTTTATCAGTTTTTCACATTGTTGTGGAGGATTTTTGGCCCATTCTTCTTTACAGTTCATAGAGGTTTGCAGGGATTCGTTTATGCACAAGGTCCTCCTGCCGCATTTCAATTGCAGCACCTTTTTACTGCCCTTCTGTTGTAGATTTGCTGGAGTGCTTGGGATCATTGTCCTGCTGTTCAACACAGTTTGGTCAAGCTTTAGCTGTTGGACAGACAGCCTCACATCTGATTCTAGAATACTTTGGTATGCAGAGAGTTCATGGTCAGCTCAATGGCTGCAAGTTGTCCAGGTCCTGTGGCTGCAAAACAAGCCCAAATCATCACCCCTCCACCACCACCACATCTGCACCAGTTGATATGAGGTGTTTGTGTCATTTGTCTCCAAAGGACATTCTTCCAGAAGTCTTGTGGTTTGTTCAGATGCAACTTGCAATTGTTCTTTTTACAGAGAAGAGTGTTTTTCCCGGCAACCCTTTCAAACGAGCCAATCTAGTATTTTTATAATTCTGCTGTCATAAAATGTAACATTTAACATGTGAACTGAGGCCAACTATAGAGTGTGAGATGTCACTCTTGGGCTTTTTGCTTTTTCTCTGAGGTCTGACGTTGGGCTGAATTTGCTGGGATGTCCACTCCTGGGAAAATTGGCAGCTGTCTTCAATGTTTTCCACTAGTGAATAATCTTTCTCACTGAAAGGATGAACTTCAGATTGTTTGGAAATGGCCTTATAACCCTTCCCAGATTGATGGGCAGCAGCTATTGCTTCTCTACGGTCATTACTGGTGTCTTTCCTCTTTGGCATTGTGTTAATGCTCACCTGAATGCTCCAGATCAGTAAACTTCCAAAACTTCAGCTTTTTTAGCCATTTGCTCACATTCCCTGTTAATAAAGTTAATTTGATAAGCAGCACCTGGCTACTACTTACTCTCTTAATTCCTATGGTTGGATAAAGATGGACTTTCCACGTGACTGTATACTGCCATTGTGGTTGTGATAATGGCAGCTTATAGCTGAAACCTGCTCATTTGGCCCGTTGATAAACATTATGAATTTACACTACTGTAGGTAAGTGCTGGTATTTTGTCTGTTCTACTGTTATCAAAACTGATCTTCCTATATAAGGTATAAAAATTAAATACACTGTAATTTTGTATAATACTCTAAACCCCAACACTGTTTTCTGACACATAAACACTGGAAAACCCAGCCACAAAAATCTTAAAGCTTTAACACAAAATAAAAATACATATAAATTAATCACTTAAACCTAAACATTTACATTCCCTTCAGTCTTTGTACATATGAGAAAAAGCAAAATGTGCAGTAACTTCCCCAAAGGCTTCAGTATTTACTATATTCAACTGCATTTCCAAAGAATGGCACATTACAGCGCTTCATGTATTTTAGAACCAGTTTGCTGTAGTGGATCACTATTTATAAGCTTTTACATTTACCTCCTGCTGTGTCAGTGTATCCAGCTGCTGGATGTGAGGCGTGATGAGTGAGTGCAGTCGTCCTAAAATCTCCTCTGATGGCAGGGCGGACAGCAGGAAACCCAAACCCTGCATCAGCCACATGCACTGGCTGCTCTGCACACTCACACACACACACGCAGACACACACAGATAAATAGCACAGATAATAAAGTCTGCCCCCAGACAGGGAGGTATGGCCAGTAGTAAGTAGTATGGGACTGTTGTATGTTTAAAGTTAATATCTCACCTTGTGGACTTCTTTAACCAGTACATCCTACAAGAAAACAAATCACCACGTGGTTTAAAAACACCTGTAACCCTGACTAATCTGTTGCTGTGCATGCTTCTGTGTCTGACCTGTGACACCGTCAGGATGTCCTGCGCGTAGGGCCCGAGGTCACAGCGGCACTCCCTGCAGATCCTCTTCAGTGTAGACACACTAGACACAGACAGCTCAGGCTTTGCGAGGCCCTGGAGCACCATAGGCAATATGCCACCCAGCATCACCGGGTGGTCAGCCAGCCACTCAGCAAGTGACCCTGCTCAACAAGGAATGTTAAATTTACATTTGAGCATGAACCCAAATCCCAACCACAAATGCAAATCTACCATCATAAAAGGCAAAAGCCATAATCATTTAGTTCTAACTTGAAAAATTCTGCTATCATAGATTAAATAAGAAAATACAATGAAATAGGCACCATTTGCTACAAGGACAATACTAAACAAGTGTCTGAGTATACACTGTACCTATTGTGTACATCACAGTGTCGGCTAGTAAAATGTTGCTGATGTTGATTCTGGGGATCAGACCAATAAGACCAGGAATAACATCCGAGTAGTTCACATCTATGGTCTCAGCTATGGACTGGAAGCCAAATAACAGCGCCTCAGTGTCCTGAAGATGGAGGAAAACAGAGTTTGGTGTTGGAACAAAAAATGGAATAACAGCTGAATAATTAAAACAGTAACATAACCTTAATATTCACATTGAGTCAAACATGCCATTTACTTGAATTCTCTGTTGCTTAATAAAGGAGCAGGAGATCATGGTGCAGTGTGCATGTTTAGCTCTGAATACTGCTTTGAAG
The DNA here is from genome assembly GCA_015106715.1 of Bujurquina vittata. Classification (NCBI taxonomy): domain Eukaryota; kingdom Metazoa; phylum Chordata; class Actinopteri; order Cichliformes; family Cichlidae; genus Bujurquina; species Bujurquina vittata. The sequence continues at coordinate 14,984 of VUQK01015693.1, forward strand.
TGTTTAAGTGCTCAACATAAAAAGGGTGGTCTCTAGGGAAGACCTGGGCTTCTGCTATGCAACATTAACAATGCTACATTCGTTATTGTGACTGCTTTATGGTTTTTTGTTTTTAGCGTCAGCACAATCACATTCTCTATGGGTTGCTTAGTTAAGAACAGCAATTCTTTTGTTTGGGTACTGGGAAAGATTCATATCTTCCCTTGATGGACCTGGGAATCATTCAGGTTTTCCATCATCAAGCCAAAGGTCTTATTTCTGTTCAAAGGAGTGAGCCGCAAGCTGGCTAGTACCACGTCATCACAGTTTAATAGTTGGAGATATTAGTATAATAGTATTAATGTTATAATTCACAACGTAGTTGAAACTCATAGATCTGCAATAACAGCAGGTTTATTAATACAGGAATAGTGAAACAACCTTTATCTCCATGTCTTTATCAGATAATCCTATAATAAGGAAATTTCACTAGTAAAAAATTATTAATGACATGTCTGTTTCCATTAGCTGGGCATCCCTTCAAGCCAGGAAGAAAGTTATTTTTTTGGAAACTCATCAGATCTCAATGGGAATAAAAATCATGCTGGATATCTACACAGATGTGGACCAGGTGATGTGTTAGAAATGAAAATGATCGAAGCATAGTGGGTTGAATTCAAAGATATCCCGAAAAACAAAGTAAACAATGATGCAGCAGGCTAGCCCATTTAGCTGAAATTTCATTGCAGCAACTCAAAATAGTACTCAGTAGGTTGTATGGCCCCCACTTGCTTGTATTGCCTGACAACATCGGGGCTCCTAATGAGACAATGGATGGTGTCCTGGAGGATTGTCTTCTTGATCTGGACCAGGGCATCACTGAGCACTGGACAGTCTGAGGTACAAGCTGTCCTTGGATGGAGTGAAACATAATGTTCTAGTGGGTTTAGGTCAGGCAAGTGTGGGGGGGCATCAGTGTTATCAATTCTTTCTTCTTCCAAGAGCTGCCTGCATACTTTTGCCACATGAAGTCGGACATTGTTGTGCACCAGGAGAAACCCAAGACCCACTAATCCTGATACTTAATGGCGGTCAGGGTGCTGTTGCCTAGCCTGTAGAGGTCTGTGCATCCCTGCATGGATATGCCTCCCCAGACCATCACCAACCCACCACCAAACTGGTCATGCTGAACGATGCTGCAGGCAGCATAACATTATGGCAAACGCTCCAACATTGTATTCTGCAGTCCGTATCGGGGCTTTATATTTCCCAGTTGACACTTGGAGTTGGAATATCTTGCAGTGCAGAAAGACATCTTGATTATGACTCCCTTGTGTCTCACAGTTGAATAATCTCATGAGCAGAGTGAGGGATACAACTGGAAAAACAGGGGCAGCTATTTAGCTGAGCTGATTAGATCAGTTCTTCTGCACAGCACTGGGATCAGCTGGTTTGTTAGTGCACTGTAATTTCCAGTAGCTTTCCTGACTTACATAAATTAGTTAACTTCATTAGTTTAAAGAATATATGGTTTTTACTAGCGTTTACTAAGTAACTTTATTGCATGGTGAAAATAATAGTTCACTCATGATTTTGAGTGACATTAACTTTAAAGCAACTGAGTAACAACAAAGGGATCGTTGACATTATGTCACCAGAGATTAACACTAATTGTATACACGTGGGTTTAGCATGGAGAGTGGTTGATGGAAATTTTGTTTTCTTCTTTGTTTCTTGTATTTTATGTAAAGCACTTCGGGGTTTTCACCAGGAGGAGAGGCAGCAGGGAGGAACTGGGAAAAGATCAGATCACACCTTGTTTATTTTATTTGCAACCTTGAATGATACCTGCTTTAGTTACTGGACTCAAGAGGATGGATAATAACCAATCACGCAATCACTATTAAATCAGAACATTAACCCGTCTCTTTAATTACTTACTAAAGACTGATTGTGTGCATGGGACAGAAAAAAGAGACTCCCACAGAATCTGCAAACTTTCAGAATTAAAAGCTTTTAGAATTTGAATGTAACCAAATAAATGTCTACACGTATGGTTTTAAATCATCACAAGTACAATTAAATGATGCTTTGTGACTTTTTATATGGAAACAGTGCTGACTCTTGCAGTCTAAACCTGTTTTCTGCCATTTTAGCCTTGCAGACACATTAACTATTCTATTCTATTCTATTCTATTCTATTCTATTCTATTCTATTCTATTCTATTCTATTCCATTCTATTCATACTGGCATTAAACTGCTGCCGGCTGCCTGCCTTAAACTGTGGCGCTAAGGATAAAAATAAAATATGCATATGAGTGTACTTTGCACTCTATTTTACCTTTATTAGATGCATGTATATTATATATCTGCATATAACATATATGTATATGTGTGGCTATTTTAGGAGAATGCAACCTGTCATTTATCTCTATGGCTTTCTGAAGCATTCAAGCCACATGAGTAACACTAACTTGCATTTTTTTAAAGGTTTGTATGGTTTTAACAAGTAAATGAGACACACATTCCAGTAAATACAGCTAAGAATTTGTTTTCACATTAAGTAACTGAACAGGAGTTCATGACATTACCTGCCATACTGCTGACTGCTGGGGATCCATCAGCAGTCTGCCAAGCCTGTCATAGAGGTTACTGAGCAGCTCTGCCCCCAGCATTTCATACACGTACATCAAAGTGTCAGAGATGTCTACCCTGTAGACCCAAGGAAACATGTAAATTTGCTTTTTGGCATTAAAGAGAAAACATCCTTGCGCTTGATTGCAGCTGCATAGCAAACCTCTTGAGTCATGTCTGCCTCTAAATTTGAATCAAACTGAAATATTATTAAGACCAGTCTCACCTGTAAATGCGAAACTGCTCTTTGTCATCAGATGACCAGGAGGCGTACTCCTCCTGTGATGGATAGTGGGACTTATGAAGCAGCACGTCAACCAGCTGGAAGTAAACTGGCCTGTAAACCTGCAGGTAAACAGCCTGCTTCTCCTCCTCAAATGACAAAATGTCATCCTGGAAATGACAACAAGCTGAATTTGTAAAATCTCAAGCCTTATGGACAACACATTGATACCTCAGTCGCCATACCTGCAGCGTGTACCAGAAGGTGAGCGTAAGGGAACTTGTGGTCTCATTAACTGGGTAGTGTCCAGGGATGCCCGTGCAGAACAGAATCATGTTAACCAGAGCTAGATATTCTTGCCAGCGGTCCACCTGTTCCAACAGAACTCTGTCATACACAAACAAGTTTGAGAAATAAAAGGCAAATGATGGAGCCCATTTACAAGATAGGGTGGTGAGTGAGTGAGTGTGTGTGTGTGTGTGTGTGTGTGTGTGTGTGTGTGTGTGTGTGTGTGTGTGTGTGTGTGTGTGTGTGTGTATTTGTGTGTGTGTCCACATCAAACAAATTTTTGATAGGATGCCACTTTAAAGGAAAATTTACAGCATCTTTATCCAGTCTATTTCTCCTGGATGTGCTTTAACTGAGTTTTCTCATACTTTAAATTCAGCCTCTGAATCCGTCCCCTCATCTTACCTCCTCTGCTCCGTGCTGTATTTCTCCTCTCTTTCAGTTTTGGGGTAGGCAAAACAAGTCAGAGTGTCTAATCTCCAACTAAGAAGATGATTTATTTCTGGTAAGACAAAGGAAAATTTCCTCTGGGTAGGATCTAAGCATAGTGGGTGAAACGCATTGACAGAAAAGGCAGGCTTGTGTGGCTTAATCCTACACACATACAACATGTGTGGGATTTAAAAAAATAAAAGGGGTGGAGGAAGGCAAGATATAAAGCCTTCCATTTAAATAAAGGCTCATACCTGAAGTGGGGTGGTTTCTTGTTTTGTTCCTCAAGGTGTGTCTAAGACATTCTTTCTCTGGATATCTGTACTGAAGTTCATTTCATCCAAGTATTAGTGGCAGCAGGCAGCATGCCACGCAGTGCCGGGGGAGCCGTCTCCAGATCCAGGTCAAGGGCACACTGAAAGGGGAACCATGCAACCTCCAGAGGTCTGTCCTGGCCTGAGATTGAACTCAAAATCCTGTTGCTTAGCTACTCTTCTCTCTGACAGCTGTTCATACATCAATGCAAGGAGTTTATGTGGAGAATATTTTGGTAAATGGACTAGTTCTTAGATAGCACTTTTCTGCTCTAGTTACGCACTTTATACAGCACATTTGCATTCACTCACACGTTCATACGAGCACTGTTTTCTACTTCTAAATGGTTTCTATCGAACATTCACTCACGCTCTGACGGTTGCATCGTAGAGCAACTCTGGGTTCAGGATCTTGCCCAAAGATACTTTGGCATGCAGACTGGAGCAGGCAGGAATCAAACCACCAACCTTCCCATTAGTAGATGACCTGCTCTACCTCCTGAGCCACAGCCACCCCAATTTCCCCCATTCCACTACATACGCTTTATTTTACCAAGCAGCCTGTTGGCGTCTCACTGTTTTTGTGTGCAGCTCCACTGCAACAATTGATTGCAGTTGATCAGAGAGGAAAAGATGAGCGAGATGTTCAAATCAACACTGTTGTCTCTTCTCACTCGCCACCTGTTGATAAGATATCGGGGTTGATGTGTGATATACATTTTTCACTTTAGGATTACTGCAGTTAAAAACAAATCATGAGAATCATAGTATCACAGTATCTAAATCAAATGCATCTAGATCTGTGATATTTTAAGAGTTATTACTTATTAACATTGGCTGGCACGGCGGTGCAGTGGGTAGCACTGCAATAATAATACTGACATAAAATGTATATTTTATTTTTGATAATCGTGCTTGTTGTTTACATAACTGAATCCGTTCTGACTGTAAAACTGGAACATTCCTTTTCTTGAATATACAGTCTTGAATATACACTTGAATATACACTTTTTTATTCTTTCTATTTATTCTATTATCATTATTAGAACATGTTTTTCTACTTTATTGTACAAATTTTTGGTGGGTTACACACTATAAACACCATCTTCATGTGAAGTAGTGGCACAAACTTTGTGTCGTGTTACTCATGTTGTTGTTACAGATAGCGATTTTGAATTTAGCCAGCATGCTTACTCTAATGCTTTGCTTTACCTGCTGCTTCTGGTCTAATCTCTTCAACCTCTTCGCCTCTCCTGGTTTTTCTGCAACAAGCCAGCATCTGTGTGATGTTTGTTCTCAGGTGGCAGATCTGCAACCCTTCTACTCTCCATTAACATTTTCTGCTCTACTTCCACCTCTGTCCCCACAGGGCGCAAACAACCCTGGCAACAAGCAGCGGCATTGAGAGGGGACTGGATGGTTGCCTCTGTGACTTCACGGTGAGTGACTCGTCTGATTGGCCAACCAGCTGCAACCGATAACTTGCAATGAGAGTCAATCTCCCAAAGGAGAACTGTTCAAGTTCTATAAAGCTTTGAGTGAACTCTTTCACCTGCACATTGTCTCTGCAGGAGATTCCTATGCTCATGTTATCATGTTAACAGGATAACCAGGGCAGAGGGTCATAGCCCCACCCCAGCCCAACCTTCTGACCTCATACTCTAAAACAGGCCTACTTTGAAGTAAGAGACTTACAGTCTCATGCTCTGCTGTTTCTTACTCTCTCTTTTTGTTTACACCTTTAGGCTTATGTCTTTGAACGCCCACCTTCCTCTTTGAACTTTTCAGCCTTCAAAATAATCCAATTAGTTTCAGCAATTGTGACGCCTGAATATGAACCATATAAAATGGTTGGGTGCTCCCAGCACTCCTGGAAGAAAAGCTGTTGAATCTTTGATCACTTCAACTCAGGCAGACAGTGGAACCAGGTCACCTTCAGTTCGTGCACTCTGTCACCGTCAGGGTGATTCCTCACGCACCTCATTTATTTACTCCATACGCCATATTTTTCTTTTGCAGTATTGAGTAAATGAAGTATCTTGTTAAGCAGCTCTGATCCAAGAGAGACCAGAAAGACTATGTGCCAGATTTATTTACCATCTGCTAAAGTTCAAAATGCTTGCTTGGCAAAAAAAACTGTTTTTTTATTCAATAGGAAAAAAAAAGTTTATCATTCTATTGGTATATACTGAGACTCTACTGTGTTTTATTGACAAACAGCTTTACTAAAGGGAGACAGATACAGTCATTTTTGTGCATGGTCTTCTTCCATATGCATTTTTGAAGGTAGCGGTTTCCTTTTTGGGAGGAAAGTATTTCAGTGAATCATAAGTTACAGAAGTTTGTGAGATGCACCGAGGAAGAAGCACCATATGTTTGGTTTGGCACAATGTCGAAGCACGCATGCATTTTACTGCAAATTGCACCAAATTTGATGGACAAAGCAAAAACCTCTATAGTACCTGCGGCTGTGGCTGTGGCAGCAGGAGTGTGCTTTTATTTGGAATGCCAGAAAAATACAGTAACAGAAGAAGAGTACAGTGAAGCATTTTAGATTAATGTCTGCACCTGTAATATGAAATATTGCCTTCATTAAATGCTCCGAACCCCACAAATTGCGCAGGCAAAATGAACAATGTGCACATGTGGCACAGAAACAGTAGCTCCATGAACAGGCAGAGTCGTCAGGTTCTGACAATAAATAATGCGCATCTTGCAAAGGTTCAGTTTTTTAAGGTGGAAGAGTTTGTAATAGCAACCCTTGAATGCTTACTCCCTGCATGCTTACACTTTTTCCACAAATTACACACAAAGTCTTTTTGCATTTCGGTCATGTCAGATTGGATTTAAACTTAAAGTAGCCGTTGGTGCCTAAACTTAAACTAAGAGTAAAAGTGGCGGTAACAAAGAAACAAATCAAGCAAATCAGCTTCGTGCAATAACAAGTGCAAAACTGTAAAACAAAAACCACAACTAATACAACTGGCTGACAAACTTGAGACTCACTCAATCACCACACCTCCAGCCTCCTAATGTGCAGGATATGACCATGATCATCATCCTGGGTTGGCATGTTAAAGGTGCTCCGTGGAATCCATTTGGTCTCACCTACATAACGGAGTCAAACCTTCCTCTGTACAAATAACTGCCGCTGGAATATATTTTAATTTACTCCTATTTTAATGAGGAAAAAGTGTTTAGCAAGTTAAAAACATACTGTTAATGAATGTAACAGTGATATATTGACAGTAATATGGTATCTGTAGAGATTACAATGTGTTTTGGGTTGGTTAAGATGGAGAATGACTGCAGTTTGTTTTAACACAGAAAAATTCTGTCTGAATTCTTATTTACATGTAACCAAAATTATTTACTGTTTGGTTGATGCGAGGACATAACAAATGAGGGAGTGACTGAACTCGTGGAGCTTTTGTGGAATGAATGGACAGTAAAATAATCGGGTCCAGATGTCTCAGACGGGCCCCGTCTGGAGCGCTGATAATAAAAATGTGCCACTTGACTCTCTTTGTTGTTTGTATGGATTGGAATGATCTCTGTGACGCTCCGCTAATAATATTAATAATAATGGTCATATAAAACAAAGGCTTTGCACCCCCCCCCACCTGAATGTTGGTCCTCACAAAGGATATTTGGCCACCTATTAATGCTTTGTAAGTAGATATTTGTTTTTAATTA
>VUQK01015696.1:0-11844 GCA_015106715.1 Bujurquina vittata
TTTGCTTTTAAGTCATTAAGAGCTCGGAGAGGTAAGGGGGGGGCAAGACCATTTAATGACTTAAAAGCAAATAAAAGAATTTTAAAATGCACTCTAAAATGAACAGGGAGCCAGTGCAGTGAGGCCAAAACAGGAGAAATATGCTCTCTCTTCCGTGTACCTGTTAGGAGCCGAGCAGCTGCGTTTTGCACCAGCTGAAGACGGGACAGGGATGACTGGGAAACCCCATAGTAGAGGGAGTTACAATAATCCAGTTGGGACGTGATGAGTGCATGGATTATAATTTCAAAATCCTTTTTAGAAAGGATCTGTTTGACCTTTGCTAATTGTCTGAGTTTAAAAAAGCTGGATCTCACCACTGCACTGATCTGCTTATCTAGGTTAAAAACACTGTCCATTCTGACACCCAGGTTAGAGACAGTAGGTCTCTAACCTAAGACCAGGCCTTGAGGGGAAGAGAACTGATGCTGCAAATTTTTTTCACAGTGATTGAATCTATTAACAATTTTGGACCAAGCCAAAGTGCAGAGATTCCAGGAGGTCACTCTGCCCCCCCCCCCCACACACACACACGCACGCACGCTCTAGCATACAGCCGTCTGTAAAACCATCAAACAAATGGATTTTAATGAGTTAAACAGTAATCAAAGCCAGCTGTCTCCCCTGGTTTGATTCTTTATGTTAGGTTAAGCTGACTGGATGACGCTTTATATTTGACAGGCATGAAAGTAGCGTAAATTTTTCGATCAAGCTGTTGGCAAGGAGACTAAATTGTTTTCCCTAAACTGTCAAACTATTTTGTATACGCAGATGAAATCTTTCATGTGAAACATCACCCTGACAGCTGTAGACATTAACTTGGATTTGATCGTGACAGAGGAATGTCAGAGAAGTTCAGCGACACCATCTGCATCACAACACCTGCAGTTTATCTACTGCCGAGATAAACACAAATATTCACACATCGTTCTGCGCAAAACCCCTAAACGCAGCGCACACCTCTTGTCAGAGATTAGTTGGGCTATCTTTTGCCTGCTCTGACAGGATTCAAGATATAGGTCTTTGAAAGTGGCATTTTTGCCAGCAGACTGTTAAGAGCTTTACGTGACAACGGAGCATCTCCTGAAGATTGGAGCGGAGGAGAGGAGAGAGAAAAGAGAAGATTGAGATCAGACTCTCAGCTTCTCTGCTCCCACCTTCTACCAGTGTTGACATTTTAGAGTGTTTTATATCATGTCAGAATGTGGTTTTGAAAATATGCCACTGGCACTGTGGTTCTGAAGCTGAGCTGTGGAAAAGAGATTTGAATGTGTCTCGTGTTTTATCGTCTGTTTAGGATTTGGAAACCTGAATAGACCCTGATATTCTATATGAGTGACAAGCATGTGCATGTGCTCATGGTCACATGCAGAAATGACTCAAAGGCAGTAAGATAAAAACATCCAACAGCCTCTTTCATCTGGTTTCTTTTATAATTTTTCCATCTCGTGTTTATCCCCCTAGCAAAACTATGCATCTTGTTTTGCAATCAGTTTGCATTTAATCTGTTTGGGACATTGTCTCCCCTTCTATCAGTACACAGGTGAGTTATCGCTGCAGCCCTGCATCCTGCCAAGCGTGGGGTTTCACAGCTCAGGGGCCACTATCTGGACTCATACTGAACAACTGTCTTCACATGTGGGCCAGAGGGCGGACATATCCACAGCTCACAAGATCAGACACAGAACTAAGCCGTGCCCTGATATGCCTCCTCTAAGGCGATGTTGCAAACCTCAGGAGCTCACAGATAAGCAGATTTAAGATATCAAGCATGTGATGAGGTGGGTGGGTGTTACTCTGAGATAGGCATGGGTTCCAAAATAATAATAATGAGATGTTAGGTTGTGAAGTGGAACATTATTTGGGTTTTCTAACCTTGTTTTTTTTTCTGAGTAACTGAGAAAAAAATGTTTTACTTAATGCTCTGTTTCGAACTTTAAACCTGGAATTTAAAAACTTCTGCGAAGACCAAACATGACCAGATAAAATCATTCAGCGCACCATGTTAATCACAGAAATGTGCTTAATAAGCAAGTTTAAGTTGATCATAAATCTGTCTGAGAGTTTGTGTATATGACGTGATATTGTACATAAGTTTCCAATTATTGTTTATACTTCTTCTAATCATAATCACTATAGTGGTGTTTATTTGTGTATTTCTTGCTTTACTCAGCGAGACAGATTATAGGTACCATGTACCTTTTCATGACGGTGGTTAGTTATTGTCATGTGACCTAAATAGCAAATCCCAGTCATTTAATCATAATTCCATCCTCTGCGCTACTGAAGGCTGCATCATGTGGTTTAAAAAAATTGACCTATTAAAGAGATTTTCTTTGGTCAAAATGGGAGAAATGTTGATTAGTCAGTGTTTCTGGGCACTATTTCTATGTGGAGCTACACAAACATGTGTGTCATGGTTACAAGATATTTAAAATCTCCTGTCTTTATTCAAAAACACCTTTCTACTGAGACAAGTTACTACACTGGCATGAAGCTGTAGTTTCCCTATTTGAGGTCATGCAGAGTTCCTTTAGGAGGTGAGTCAGTTACAATTGTAAGAGTCAATTAGTGTTTGTGACTCACTTTTGGGCTCGTTTTCTCTGAGTCACCTAAACAAGCCACGGCTTTTCCTGCAACACAAAGAGACTTTCTTGTTCCTTTTAGGTGCCCACAGTCAGGACACAATAGCCGCCTTAATTGACTGCCCTTTGATGTTCCCAGTTAAAGGCTTTGTCTGTGTTGTGTCACCCAGCAGGCAACATGAACTAATGACAATCTCTGCCTCTCACTTCTGAACGGTGTGGTGGGGGTATTTTTAAAGTATTTTCTTAGGAGACCCTAAAGCCACAGCCGCAAAATTGCAACTTTAATTAGATGAATACTCTATGGGTTGTTGTAAGTTGGTAAGCCGAGTGAGTAAGTAAACAGTCACTGAAGCCACATCCACACCGAGGTCGATACATCTGGAAACCTTATTTGTGAGAGAATATTGCTTTCAGTGGAAACAGGATTTCAAGTTGTTTTGCTAAGTTCCCAAATTTAAATGTTAAAACGAGAGCCAAATTGCAATACCAGTCTAAGACTGCAGTTTGGCTAGCGTGGCATACTTAGGATTAAATGTAAAAAAAGAAAAAAAAATTCAAACTGAAACCATCGTGTGCCTCAAGTCACTGTGAACTTTTTCTATTTCTATTCTACTTTTTCTATTCTGAGTTAGAGTTGCGCCAAGACTTGCTTTTTCCACACTCTTGATACCCAGAACCCATCCTATGGAAGACAGAGGAAAATATCAGAGGAAAATATGCTGAATTGAACTCCTGTCTTGACTTTGATTGGGCTTTGTGATTTTTCTGCAGCTGCCATTGTCACATGGTGAGCTGCAAACTGAAAAAAAAAGTTAAGCCACTATCAACTCATAAGACAAACAGCTGGGCACATTTACAGATCATTTCCCAAACTGCTGTTTCTGTCATCTTTATGTCTGAAATAATTAAGGCTGCTAAGACAATCATTTACTGAAGTAAAATACATATATATTTTTATGTGGATTCAACATAAACGGGTTAGTTTAGAAACTATATTTTATTTATTGTCAGTGTTTCCAAGCACACAATTTCTCTTTTTACTGCCATTTTTTTTTCACGTTAATGAGTACATAACCGTAATTTGATCTGACCTGAATTGCATCCACACAAATGTCTATTAACTAATTTATTGGGTGTGAATAATGGTTGCCTAATGTGGATGGAAAGCCAAAACAGAGAGGAAAACATGAGTTTTTAAATTTAGTCAGCTTTCCAAGGACATGGCCCAAGCCACCCATATTTGCACCCTCACACAATTCGCCCCCTTTATGCACCTCTATCTCTGGGGTGCTGAGAACAGAGACTTTGGCTCTATCATCACAGGCTGAGTGGCTGCAGACAGGATGAACCGGCCCATCTGCTGAAGTAGTTGTGTTGTTGCTGCCTAGTGTTTTTTGTGTTGTTTTTGTTTTTTAACATTAATAAAGGGCCAGTTTTCATTTCAGCTCTGTCCAATGTGAATATGCATATACAGAGTACACACAAAAAAACCCACAACAACCTGTACAATCTAATAAACAACTTCAGAACAGCTCTCTTTGTGCAGCTTATATTGTTGCTATTCTGTCTCCATGGGAACTTTTGTAAGTCACTTCTTGTGTTGTAAAGTATTGTATCATATGTACCTTTTACTTGGTCAGTTCTTTCTATAACTCAAGTGCACACAGTTTCCTACACACAAGCAGCCTTAAGTGTATCCTTGCTGAATACCTTTACTATAATGTAAGGAAAGTGTATTTCAGAGAAACCACACCACATAACCCAACACCACAATAGACTCACACACATACACGCTCAACACACACATACAGAGACTTCAAAGGAAGCAGAAATTATAGCCTGCATACTAACTGGGGCCTGGCATACTCTCCTTGGCTTTCTCCTTGGCTTTCCTTCATCTGAAATAAATACACCCGCAAATATAAAACAGGCAAATACGAAACCAGTGAAACACATGTTTTTTTTTCTTCTTACAGCCCAAAGCCATTGTTTTTCCTTTCATTTCTAAAGGAAAGTTTAAAAAAATATTCAGGTGAATTCTTGGTGTGATTGTAGCAAGCACAATCCAAGGCTAACAATTTTCCAGATATTTCACTGCTACACATTAAAGTCGCCTCGATTAATGCTAGGATACCCACATGTGTTGAATTATCCCGACACCTTTTTTCCCTTTGCTTTACTGCCTGAGATTAGTGGCATGTGCAGTGCCAATCCTGCATGCTGGAGACCAGATAACAGCCTGTGAGGGTTCAAAATGTTAACGACTACACTCTTAGCGTGCTAAAAGCCGTTACTATCTCGTTACGGTTCTTCAAATCTGATAGACTGATGGTCTCACTTTGAATCTTCTCAGATAGAATGCAAATATAGGCATCATATTTCCCAGGATCATCACAATATATTTCTCCCTGCAGACAAAGTTTAACAAAAACCATTCCAGGGATTCCTGGGACCTGAGCATGTTTGCTGTTTAAACCAGGAGTGCAAAAAGGAGGCAAGCTTTTAAAGATGAACATCTAAGCACATTGAGTAGCACATAATGTTTTTGATGTGTCAAGCAAAAAACTTTAACAACCAAGGGGACTGTATGTTTTTTAGCGCAGTGAGTTTATGAAGTACATCTGCTTTCTTTGTTTAGATGGAAATGTTCTCTCTCATCTCCTTCTTCCGCTATAAATCAGAGACCACAATGGCACAGTGAATAAAAGTCAGGGACAGCACAGCCCTGTTGTACATCTCACTTGCAAAAACCAAAGTCTGTTTATGCTTTCATACATTTGTTTGTGCTGACTCCTTGTCTGTCTTTCAGCCTCATCTATCCATCATTTAAAATATCTTCATTTTGAAAACGCTTGGCATGCTTGTTTCAGGAAGTACGCACTGCAGTGGGGTGAACGGAACCGGCATGCCTTTGTTAGTTTAGATGATTTAATTCATTATCCTTATTAACTAAATATTTTAGGGAAACTGTGGTGGATGTCATCAATTTACTCTCTGTCATTCTTCCGGTCTGACTTTGAACTGTATGCCCGCTGGCTGATTGGCATTAAGACTGTGGAAAGATCTGGTAAGCCATTGTTTTGGTAGTTGCTCTCTTCTCCTCACTGTTTCACTAACACAAAGCTGTTTTCACTATAATTTCTCTTACAACTATTTTCAATATCCAAGTCTGGTTCCAAACACACACAAAGAGCCAGCTGGATGAGGTCCATCCCACAGCCTGATCTTTTTAGTGGTGCAGTGGAGAGCACAGCCACACCTCAGAAGAAATAAGAGAAAAGATGGGGCAGAAAGAAAGCAGTGTGCCGGGTTCAAGCCATAGGCACACTGCTTTTTAACCCCTAAACCTTAGGTGTGAACTGAGACTGTGTGGTTGTTTTGCTGTTGGATTGCAGTGCTCTGGAGAGCCCCCTGTAATTACATATTAATTCGGCTATCGGGAGCAGCCATGCTGATTTACTATTAGATCAATGTGTTCATTTTTCAACAAGACAGCAACTGCCTTTTTGAACTTTGACTTTCACTCATGTATAGTATATAAGTAGAGTTTTGGAAACAGACTGAAGGAATCTGCAGAAGGTCTTGCATCATTTTTCATAAAAGTTCATATGAGTGGTTTTCTGATCTGGCTCCCCTATCAGCAGACATGAAAGCCAACGTGCATGTGTATTTTTTGTGATCTAATTAATGCTCAGATGTACGCCACCACATGTGCTGATCAAAACAAACGGTTACTGTTACCTGAGATACACAAAAATGTAAGCTGTCTTTGTTAGGATAACGTCTAGATGAAAATGATGAACCAATAATTTCATTTTCAGTTTGACCTCATGGTGACAGTATTGTGTCACTGTTGTTCTCTTTAAACCCTCACTCGATATCTCACTATGGGAACGGACGTCTGGCATGGCCAGTTGCCGAAGCTCCACTTCCACCACGTCTGTCTAAGACAGACCAGGGTTCCTTGGCTACCTTGACTACAACACCAGGTATGCTTACTTTTTCGCTTTCTTCCCCAAGAAGATTATTAGAGTTCCACAGTCATCCTGGACCAGGAGTATCCATTTAACTGTCTGCAGACACATCTGTTAAGGTAGTCAAGATTAATTGTTATTACGCTGAATATATTTATCTGGTAAGTGGTTGTTGTATTATTGCGGAGAAGCACCATATCAAGTAAGCTTGTTTGTGTAGCTATATGCTAGTTGTCAAAGCTGAATATTAGTAGTTATGGCTACCACCAAATCCTCTCAGGGGGAAGCTGGGGGCACCAAGGTTAAGGACATCATGTCCTGCCATTGCGCAGCTGCTTTTGGAGTGACTATCTCGAGAAAAGACTTCCATTCCATCTGCATTGTCAGTATTGTGTCAAACACACAGGCATTGCTGGTAGATCCTGACTCCTGCGAGCATTGCTGCACAATGCCAGAAGGAATCCTGGAGCACTGTTTGCAAGTGTTGGCGGCCAACACTGTGGTGTCTTCCCAACACCATGGCTAAGCCCAGTGACAAACCCAGCTCAGCTGGCACTTGCTGCGGGACGTGGTCAAAGACCATCCATCCATCCTCTTCCGCTCCATGGTCAAAGACCCAGAGGATGAATTTCCTGGTCTTCTCAACCAGCTCCTCAAGTCTGATGAGGAGCACAGAGAAGAAGATGAGGATAATGTTAACATTGATTACCTTGGAAAGTATAATCATGAGGGTGCTATTCTCCCTCCTGCCCAGGCGTCAGAGAAGCCTGCTTTCCTGGCATGAATGAAGGAGATGACATATTCTGGCCTGGAGGTTGCTGACAGTGAGGTTTTGAGGCTTGCCAAACCCACGGTGGTGACAAAGTTGGTGATATATCATCTCCACCCAAACTGACGGTTACCACTTGTGTCGCCAAGGCTGACCTTCCTGGGTAAAATGGAACCTTTCACAGCCTCCATACACCAAAAGATTTACAAGTCAGCAGCTCAGACTATAAACAACCTTAATGTGGTCACCCAACTCTCAGCTTACCTGACTGAGCTGCTTCAAGGCATGGGCCACCTGCTTGCTCAGGATAGACCCATTCCTGCGATTTGGGAGCAGGTGTGGCTCAAGAAGAAAAATATTCACCAGGTCTCTGGAGGTGCAGTGCAGGACTGTGGCCATATCATGGGCCTGTCTGTGGCATGGGAAAGATTTCTTTCATTCAGTCTCTCCAAACTGCCTTACCAGGATAAGCAGGTCATTAGGGAATCCCCATTTGAGCCGTCACGGGTAAGGGGGTTATTTTGGGAGGCAGTAACTGCTGGCTGGTGACCTTACGAAGAAGCAGAGTCAGGCGCTTTGTATTATAAGGCAACAACCCTACAATAATACAGAGGGAAAACCCAACAATCAGACGACCCACTATAAGCAAGCACTTGGCGACAGAGGGAAGGAAAAACTCCCCTTTAACAGGGCAAAACCTCTGGCAGAAACCTCAGGTAGGGGCAGTCATCTGCTGGTTGGGGTTGGGGGTGAGAGGAGGGAAACAGGACAAAAGACACACTGTGAAAGAGAGCCAGCATTGTCATTTATTATGTTTGGTTTGATTCTTAGTTTAGTTATTTCCTGTTTGATTTTGCTAGCCTTGTGTTTTGGGTGCTTTGTGTTCAGGTTTGCTTCCCTTTGTCTTGTTAGATTCTGTTCACCTGTGTTTTGTTTTCCTTAGGTGAGTTCTCTCTCCCGAATTACCATCTGTGTGTGTATTCAAGTCCTCAGTTTTTCTCAGTTCTGTAATGTCCTCCCTCATCCCACATGTTTTAGTTTCCAAACAATAAACACACAGAATGTAGGAGATGAGTGAAGAAGAACTTCTCAGTGGGATCATGGGAACCCCCAGCATCCTAGGCCTATTGCGGCATTGCTAAGGGAGGGTTCAGGATCACCTGGTCCAGTACTAACCATAAGCTTGATCAAAAAGGGAATTTTTAAGCCTAATCTCAAAACCAGAGTGGGTGTCTGTCTCCTGAATCCAAACTAGGAGCTGGTTCCACAGAAGAGGGGCCTGAAACCTGAAGTCTCTGCATGCCATTCTACTTTTAAATACCCTGGGATCAACAAGCAGTCTAAGAGCAAAGAGCTCTGTTGGAGTGATATGGTACTATGGGGTCTTTCAGCTAAGATAGGGCTTGATTATTCAAGATCTTGTATATGAGGACAAGCATTTTAAATTCAATTCTGGATTTAACAGGGAACCAATAAAGAGAAGCCATTATGGGAGAAATATACTCTTTTTCTAGTCCCTGTCAGTGCTTTACCTGCAGAATGGATCAGCTTAAGAATTCTCAGGAATTTTTGAGAACATCTCAGCTGTACATTGAGAATTTCTCCCAAACATCTGGATTTCCATCACTGGAGAGACCCAAAAGTGTTCACTACTGGAGCACCTTTAGGTAAGGTCATTATGAGCAAAACAGACAACAGATGCTTAGCTGACAGGGTGTGGGGCTGTTCTGAGAGGAGGGCTGTGAATGGTGCCTGGCCCCAGAGGCTCTAGCATGCACATAATTACCTGGAGCCGATGGCAGTTTTTATGGCTTTGAGGCACTTCTTGCCACTCCTGAAAAATGGTCATGTCTTTGTCAGGACAGAGAGTACAACAGCAGTGGTATATATGAACTGTCAGGGAAGCACTTGGTCCTTGACATTGCAAAGGCTGGTTCACAGTCTGATTATGTGGAGTAGCAAGCACCTCCTGTCATTACACGCAATGCAAGTTCCTGGTGCACTGAACACCTCTACAGTCAAGCTACTGCCTTTGTGAAGGCTTGGTATCACAGGCAAATTTTTCATCTGCATCCAGAGAGGTTAACACTCTGGGCCTGACATGTCAAAGATTTAATTTAAATGAGTCAGGTCTCCCTTTGAGGGTGATTGAGACCATTTAGAGAACAAGAGCACTTTCCACACTCTCATTTTGTGATGGCAAATGGCATGTATTTGACAGATGATGTGCAGCTAGGAATATAATTCCTTATCAGAACTATGTTCCAGATGTGCTATGCTTCCTTCATGATTTTCCACTACTAAAGTGTATTTAGCTGCAATTTCAGCCTGTCATGTTGGTTTTGGTAATGTACCAGTTGGTCAGTATGCACTGATAAGGTTTATGAAAGGGGGCCCACAGGCTTAGACCCGTACTTTTAAGCCTGTTGTTCTGTCCTGGGATTTAACCACAGTTTTAGGGGTACTCTCAAGGCTGCCTTTTGAGCCTTTAGAGTATGTTGACTTAACAGCATTTTTCGCTTTGAACTGTCCTATTGCTTGCTTTAGCGTTAGCAAAAAGGATAAATGAGCTACATGCTTTATCTAGCCACACTTCCTGTCTGCAGTTTGTGTGACTGGGGCCTTAATCCTACATTGTCACCATGATTGTCACACATCCATCATGGACCCTTTTTAAGGGTGTTTCTGTGTAGGACATGTGTGCAGCTGCTAGCTGGGCATTCAGTGCCTCGATGTGACTGTGCCCTCACTGGTGCACTCGGTTCCAAGCATGAGCGCTTAGCTTTGGGTTGGGTGTGAGCCGTCAACCTGCTTTGGTTAGGTGTTATAGGACTTGGAGCATGCAATCTGAGAGTGGGCTGTATCAGACACACCTGTCTGATTAGACAGGTGCGGTGATAGTCGATCTTCCCTGATTGGTCCAGCCAGAATGCACTTCTCACTTAGTTTTCAAAGAACTGGGGTTACCCTGATAACCAAATGTTTCATCAAATGCCACATGCACAGAAGTAAGGCTACATGACTTGTTACAACAACATAATGGCACATCAATTACATTCTAGATTCAATTCATTTTCTTTGATTATACATAGTTTTAATGCCAAGAGCTCTGTAAATGAAAATATGAGGGTAGGATACTGAGGGATTGTTTTTGTACCACTCAATTTAATCATTTGAAAGCAATACTACAGCGTGAAAATTATAAAGCACAACATGGAAAATATTCCCAATTAATTGCTCAAAGACAAATCAGGATTACTATAAAGTCACCTTATCTTGTTGTTCTATGTGAAACCTCAAATCCAAAAATCAAGAACCTCTCATTAACAGACTAACAGCATTATTTTCACCATGACATGCGTTTTAGGTTTAATCAATTTTATTTAACTACTTGGTCAATGTTAGAAGAAGATAGCGATCACAAATAGAAGATACTGTCTTTCAGTGTTGATACAAGATGATGCACTCTGCAGTCAGTGTCAACACTTTGTACCAAGCATGGCAACATGCTGGCTGCATATCATACTTGTCAAAACACAGCACCTTCCATGCAAGCCTACACACCAGTGGCATCTTTGCAAATCTTTGCAACTCTTTGCAATCTTTGCCAACATGCCTACACATGCCTGTGCATCCCACATGCTGAGCACTTCTTATCTGTGTGTCACATCCAATGACACAGTTCCAGTGACTTAACGCAACACTTTGCACAAAATATGTGAATTGCAGGAGTTTCATTTTCATAGCTTGGCCCATCAGTCTTATTGGTTATGATAATACTGTACTCAGCAAAGTAGCAAAGTAGAAAATAAGCACAAGATTATTGTGCAAGAAAACAGTGTAAACAGTTTAGCTATAACTACATTTGGAAGTTGAACAGTAAACGAGATCTCTGTTGTAATATTTTTTTAAGAGTTTTGTGCCTAGGTTTTTTTTGTTAGGAAACGTTATATGTCTTTGCTCCTATTAGAGAACCTTCATTATTTGCCTGGCCACAAGAGGACGCTTCTCAGTAATACATAAAAGATCTTGCTTTGTGTGTTTGATCAAAACAACCGATGCTTTTGTTTTAAAGACAGGGCAGTCTCAAGGCACATGTGTAAGTACAATTTACAGAAATCTGATTTAGATTAGGCTGCACTAATGCATGCAGGTTACACTGGAACACAGCGGAGCAACATATTGCCTGGGAAGGGGGTAGAGAGTGAAGGAGGTAATATGTGTGTGTGTGTGTGTGTGTGTGTGTGTAGGGGTGGTGGGTTGGGGCTGAGCTCACAGCTGGGAGAATGGTGTGCTAACCCTGCCAAAGCCTCAGCACATGACTCCCACCACTTGTCAAAATCACCATGTGTGCAATAATGTGATTACAGTCTGGTTACTATTATGATTTAAAACAACAGCTTGTGTGGAATGGAAGAAACGCACTGCCCCACAGAATGTGTGTGTGTGTGTGTGGGGGGGGGGGGGGGTATTC
>VUQK01015698.1:0-10155 GCA_015106715.1 Bujurquina vittata
CACAAAGAAAACAAAAGAAATAATGTGATGCTAAGTGGAAGTTAGGTTATTCAGATGTCTCTCCTCCACAGTTGAGGCCAGACTAGCAGCATTTAGCGATGTAGCATTACATTTAATTTTATCTGTTCCACTTATCACTGTCTTCTATTCTTTGTTTGTTGACTCCCAGGAGAATAAAATCATCTTCATCTTCATTGAGTGTCTTTCATCGTTGCCATTAGGTTTGCTTAAACAGAACCACCTCAATTGCAACAGGAGGGCAAATGCACACACACACACACACACACACGCACACACACGCACGCACAGTTGCCTGCCTTGCCTGGTTCCAGTTCCTCTTGTGTCCACTTGACTCCAAAAACCATCAGCTCTCGTAGACTGCTATATTAAAATGCAGAATTTACAGCAGAGATAAGCATGTTAATGTAGATATTTAGTTTTAAGTCTTCAGTTTACAGGTAATTAAGGGTGTGCATGCTTTGGGTGACAGGCGCCTGCTAACACATGCATAATTGCTAAAGCAACTATCATGGTTGTTTTTTTTTGTAAGTGGAATTTTATTATTACATTATTTACATGTTAGCACTAATTATCAGGTATCTGTCTTTGTAATGCACCCATATTGTCTATGGATCCTTGCTATCCAAGCTAGCTAAACAGCACTAGCATCTTGCTGCCAGATGATCACAGTCAAAATGCTCCACTTGAGGCTTTGAAATCTACAAATCAGCTAGTTTTGTGATGGTGGCTGCATCCATCTTTTATATACAGTCTATAATCTGAACCCACTGAA
Source organism: Bujurquina vittata (assembly GCA_015106715.1). Classification (NCBI taxonomy): domain Eukaryota; kingdom Metazoa; phylum Chordata; class Actinopteri; order Cichliformes; family Cichlidae; genus Bujurquina; species Bujurquina vittata. Next base: position 794 of record VUQK01015698.1, read on the forward strand.
GTTAAAACTGGAACTCATCTGACTTGATTTTGACTAATTATCCCTCTTGTGCAGGTACCATCCTTAACTCAATATCTGTTTCCCTTCTTTTACCAGGAGATACAGAAGATAGAGAGGCTTACCCAGACCAGAAATAGAAATAGAAATTCAGCTCTGCCTCATTTTAGTATTTCCTGGATGATATCATCATCATCATCTTGAGTGTGTGCCGTGGTTTTCACCTCTGTACTCTCCTGTCTGCCAGCTGAAGTCACAGAGCAATTAGAGCTGGGGAGAGCGGGACCTCCAAAGTAAAAAAAATAAAATAAAAAATGTCAGTGCAAAGTTGTAGCTGGCTGGATGTTGCTGTTGTTTTCCATCATTAATGAGTTATACCACCACTGTTTTTATTGCTGTATTGGTGCCATTGTAGAAAAGGCAACAGGCAGTAAAAAAGCACATCTCAAAAGGTGACAAAGACGCCAATAAAGCTACAACTAACTGCATCATAAGTGGTCGTCATTGTTTCCTTATGCTCCATGTCTCCAAAGGCTGATCATAAGACTATTAATGCTAATATCTTTATATAAAATGCAAATATGGCTGAAAATGTGTCACATATTATAAAGTCTGCTTCTAATTACCACTCTGGCTGCTTTCACTTCATATATAATTAAATATTATCATGAAGTGATTCATTCAAAGTCACAGAGGTTGTTAAGTATAGGAGAACACGGTGCACACCTCTCACTTCCTCTGCAATGAGATCAATTTTTGACCAACAGGGTGTCTTCTAACTCCAACTTTTGCCCTTATTCTTCAGTGAACAGTCTTCCAGGCGAGCTGGCAGCAGATCAAACTCATGCTGATGCTCTTAGGTGCCATGACGCCTACGTGAGACCTCTGTGGCACATCAGCAGCTACTGTTGTAAACATTTTTCCTGTTTATCCTTGTTATTCTCGCAGTTTTGAATGTCCATTTCACCCAAGTCTGTAGCTCGAGGTTCTGCCTTAAATCAGTGTTACACTCAGGTGTGGAGTAGCCAGCAGTGGTGGAAAAAGTAGCTGAACATGCGCTCGAGTGCTGCTCTCACGTACAGGTTTGTGGTACTTATTCTGCTTTTAGCTTCCACTTCAATACATTACTGAGGGACATTTTGTACATTTTACTACATTTATTTGAAAGCTGTTCCTCATTTTTCAAATTAAGAGTGTATTAAAGTGCACCTATCATGCTTTTTATTTATATACTGTTATAATCATGGATATTAGAAATGCCCAAAGTTTCAATTAATGAGGCGAGTGTATGTACAGCATCATCAAAATAACCCATACTTTAACGGGGATGATCCAAATCCATGTGAGCTGAAAGCTCCATTTTCAGAAGACTTTTTTCTGTTCTTGATTCTTTATGATTTAAATTAGACAAAGATAAGCCGAGTAAATACAAAATGCAGTTTTTAAATTATCACGTCATTTATTAAGGGACAAAAAGCTTGCCAAACCTGCCTGCCTCTGTGTGAAAAAGAGGTTACCCCCTAAACAAGGCTGCTGGTCCAGACAACATTCCTGGTCGCGCGCTGAGAAACTCAAGGATGTCCTCACAGACATCTTTAACACCACCCTGTCCCCACCACCTTTAAAACCACAACCATCATACCTGTACTGAAGAAGAAGAATCACCAGCTCGCTTCAATGATTACCTCCCCTTTGCACTTTCAACCATTATGAAGTGCTTCCAAAGACTGGTCATGCTGCATATAAAAGACTGACACACTGGCCACACGGTGCAGAGACAACAACCTCTCCCTAAATGTGGGGAAAAAAGGAGATGATCATCAATTTTAGAAGATCACACACTCAGCACCCTCCTCTATCCATCAATCGCTCTACAGTGGCGAGGGTGAGTAGCACCGAATTTCTGGCTGTGCACATCTCAGAGGATCTCCCTTGGACCAGCAATTCTGCGGCACTGGCCAAAAAAGTCCAACAAAGCCCTTACTTGCTCTGCAAACTGAGGAGAGCGAGAGCTCCAGCACCCGTCGTGGTCACCTTTTACAGAGGCATTGTTGAGAGTGTCAGCTGCATCACTGTGTGGTTTGGAAACTGCACAGCCTCTGAACTGAAGACCCGGCAGCACATAGCGAAGGCTGCTGAAAAGACGATAGCCACTCCACTCCCCTCCGTCCTGGACATATACAACACCCGCCTTGCCCACAAAGCAGCCAGCATTATGGGCGACCCCACCCACCCCTCACACAGCCTCTTCAGTCTCCTTGCATCATGGAGGAGGTTCACGAGCCTCCGGGCCTCCTCCACTAGACTGAGTAACAGCTTCTTCCACCTGGCTGTCAGGAAGCTGAACTCCCTGCCCTTTCTCTCCTCCACTACTCAGGACACACACACACACACACACACACACACACATCCTCCAGCACCAGTCACCTTACTTTACCTTTCTTTACTTATTATTTACTGTACCAGGCACTGCATTGCTGCTACTAGTTACTGTGTATAGTTAGTGTGTATCTTTTGTGTCACTGTGCACACATTGTGTATATTCAACATGTTAATCTACTGTGTATATGTACATTTTGAGTATACATTGCATGTTGAACAGGCTCTTTGCGCACTGTGGGTCGTGGGAAACGTAATTTCAGTTCGCCGCCTGTCTTGTACATTTGGCAACAACTGACAATAAAAGTTTAGCTGAGTTGATAACTGGTTGTGTCACCCTTGGCAGCAAGAACGCCAATCAAGCATTTGTGATAACTGACAATGAGTCGTTCACAACACTGTGGAGGAATTTTGGCCCGCTCTTCTTTGCAGAAGTGTTTTCATTCAGCTACATTGGAGGGTTATAGAGCATGAACGGCCTGTTTAAGGTCATACCAAAGCGCCTCAATCTGATTTAAGTCCAGACTTTGGCCACTCCAAAACCTTCATTTTGTTTTTCTGAACTATTCAGAGGTGGACTTGCTGGTGTGTTTCGACTCATTGCCCCACTTTATAACCCAAGTGCGCTTGAGCTTCAGGGCTTAAACTGATATTCGCCTTCAAAATTCATGGTTCCATCATTTATGGCAAGTCGACCAGGTCCTGGAACAGCAAAGCAGCTCAAGACCACACACTTCTTCATAGCACTGTAAATAAGATTTTATATAAAAATAACTGGGAGTGCTTCAAAGCTTTTCTAGGGGCTGAGAATGAGTTTAATAGGTGCCATTATAATGAGTAGCAAGAAAAATGCAGTACATTGGTAGAGAATTATTCGCGGCTTCCGACCCTTTTGGCTGTTTTGTCGTGCTTCAGATGTCTGAGTTGTTAACAGATCTAACAAGGAGTGATTCATTTACATCATTTTCAACACCCCTGAGACACTTAATGTCCAATAATTTATGCAAAATGAATACAATTTTGTGAAGCAGACCTTCACTGTTTCACAACTAATTCATCTAGTAAGCCACTGGAAGGGATGCAGTTTTCAAGCGGGGAAGGATGAATTTATCGTCACGCACCTCCTGCCTCAGCATAGCCACAGACCAAACCCCCTGTTACAGGTCAATAGCACTCCCCAGCAGCAGTGGTGTCCCCGGGCAGGGCAATATATCCTGCCACTCTGCAAAAAGCAGCTACAGAAGAGCTCAAGGAACACGATAAAGAGCTCAAGGCATCGACTCAGCCTCCAAACGATACAGATCCCGACACAGGATGTGCTGGAACAAATGATTCAATGAGGCCCGACACTGCTAAGCATGGGACTCAAAGGATCCTCTGCCACTGTACAAGCACCAGACACCACAGGACTGGCATAAAGGGAACCTTCACATTATTAGATTTTGATGTTGTAGCTTTCTTAGAGTAGGGCTCCCCTTATCTTCCCTAGAAGGCACACATAGTAGAGCCCTTGCTTTTTTCCCAAGCGGACCTCACTCTGTGACCCTGTACACTTGCAACTTGTATTTACTTCTATAACAGTCTGAATGTCTGTGACGTGGGCTGAAAGTGAAAGAGTAGAAATCAGCTTTTCTGGAAGGAAAAGCATACAAACAGGAGAGGGCAACATGGCTGACTGTATCTGTTACAGCATGCAGTGGTGATTTCTCCATAAAACCACTGCAGAGGGACCTGCTTATTTATTCTCTATGGAACCCTCTGAGGGTTTGTGTGGGCTTCTGGTCTCAAACCAGAGCTCTTTTGCATGTTAAGCAAATGGATTAACCACTAGACTGTAGATCCACTCCTGAAATCTTAGTAAATAAACCAGAAAAGTTATTTTTTTTTCTGATATTGCAGCCCCAAAAAAGCTGCATACAGTATGCATTCATCCACCTGTGTCAACATTTGCTACCACCAGTTATAACCATAAACTTTTGTGCAGACTTACATTAATTTCTAGTTTAACAGTTGACTTACTGGGTTTTTAAAAAAAGTATCTTGAGTTTCCATTTATTTTGCTATTTGGAATTCAGGAATAGGAGTGAACATATTGGCAGCGCTGATGCCCCTTAGCACAGAGCTAGTGCCCAAATGCGCCCCATCCCACCTTGTTGAGTAAGTCAAACTAAAGCTCCTATCTATGAAGCAGCTGATAATAAATAAGGAGAAAGGCTTCAGTGTCCTACTCAAGGACATGTGGGCAGCTGGATTCCCTGAATGCATGCAGAGTTCAATCATGTGGCCATCAGTCTGTGGATATAGTGATCTTCACTGTAATGCTGGGGAAGGTATCCAGTGTTGTCGTTCTGCAGTAGCCACAGGCTGGAATTTTCCTCAGATATTTTAATATTGATGAGATGTTGACACCAGTAAAGGATATCTGTTTGCAAAATGTGCCTTCAAACATCCAAAGCTGTCAGCTGCATCATTTAGTCAAATCTAGGCCTAAATATCTCCCTGGCATCTGTTCAAAATGCTTCCCAAAGCTGTTTTGATGCTAGTTGCCATCTTATCCTTCATCATGAAGCATACTGTATCGCTTTAAATGTAGCTCACTGCCGGCAGTCGGTCACTGCAGGAAGCTCTCCCTCTCCTCCCGTGCCATTAAAAAAGACAGTGAAGAAGACTAATAATCCACATCTGTAGGAGGGAGCAGTGTGATTAGAAGTCATTCCTATACAGCTCTCGTGCCTTTGATCTTACATCATGCAGCAGAGTCGAGGCATCACAGCGAAGGGAGAGCCATGCCTGAATAATCAGCAGCACATCTCTGGTTTTGCCGTGTAACAAGTTTTTAAAAAATGCCTGCAGTGCGCCGCGTGTCGACACAACACAGCCTGTCGTGAAACCCTGAGGGTTAAATAAAGAGAAACTAATGAACAACTTGTGTTCTGGCTTGCTGTTTGTGCATCTGTCTTTAAAATGGGATAGCAAAGGTAATAGGTAATTGAGTGTGCTTGTGTGCTGGAGGGGGTTCTGCAGCAGCAGTAGTAACGGCAGCAGAGTGAGCCTGTGGGAAACCACTGCTGCTCTGAGTCGTCACTGTGCAGTCATTTTTTATTGCCTGCAGAGGGCAATGCAGCTCCAGTAATATAGGCAGCACAGGGAGTTGGAAATACTTGGAATACTATTAACGACTGTGAGTCTTGCTATTCTTTTGAGCTGAATGGCATCCTTTAGTTTGTTTCTAGGGCCAGCTAAGTGTCTGACCCAAGCCTATTGGCAATAAAGGAACAAAATAGTGGTTCAGGAGAGGTTTAATCTATGGTATTCAGCTGAGAGCTGGGAGCTGGTTCTAACTAAAGAGCACCAAGCTTTCATCTGATAATGGAGCCCATGTAATGGCTCATTATGTAACTAAACAGGGGGAAAAGGGGAAAGTTGAAACATGAAATGAACACATTTTTCAGAGTTTCCGGATAAGTGCACAGTTACGAACAGCTGACTGGTTTGGTATACATTTAATGCTGTTACGTAAATTTGTATTAAGGCGAGGGAACAATGGCGTAATGCTACAGGGAATACAGACATAATACTTTTGACACGTTTACTCAATTCCTTCATTAAATTTTTACTCAAAAGTTCACTTATTTGCCTTTTCTGGGTTTCCTGCCTTATTTCAGGCCCCTCAGTATTTCATGGTTTGCTTTATTTGCTGTCTAATGGCCGGAGAGAACAACATTTTGGTCATGTGAGAATTTTCAGCTCTTCGTGGCATTCCTAATCTGCTGTGAGTTAGAGTGAGCTCAGGATAGATCGTGTCAGTGTTTGGCATTCATCGTTTATCATATTCTACACCAAGGTTGCTAGGTCTGTAGCTTTCCCATGAAATACAGCTACATTTAAAATGTTTCCGCATTTACCTGTAAGGAAAAATATGCATTTTAATCAAGCCGGGCCACTTTTATTCATAGAGCACATTTGAAACAATTGTTTCTAGCTGAGGCAAATTAACATTCTGTGCATAAACAAAACATTAGCACACAATATTTTAAGCACACGGATCAAGCATAACATTATGACCAGGTGGCTAATATTATGCTGCCAAAACAGCCCTGACCCACTGAGACAAGGACTCCACTAGACCCTAAAGATGTGCTGTGGTATCTGCACCAAGGTGTTAGCAACAGATTCTTTAACACCTGTAAGCTGTGAGGTGGATTGTGCATTTTGGTGTCAGGTGTTCTCCAGGTAAGCAACACACACGCACCTGACCATCCACATGGTGTAAGAGAAAATGTGATTGATCAGACTAGGCCACCTTCACTGCTCCATGGTCCAGTTCTGATGTTCATACACCCATCGTTGGTGCTTTCGGCAGGTGACAGAGGTCAGCGTGGGTACCCTGACTGGTCTGCAGATATGGAGCCCCATTCACATCAAATGAAGATGCACTGTGTATTCTGACACCTTTCTATCAGAACCAGCATGACCTTTTCAGCAGTTTGAGCTGCAGTAGCTCATCTGCGGGACTGGACCACATGGGCCAGCCTTCGCTCCCCACGTGCATCAGCGAGCCTTGGCTGCCCACTTTTGATAGATACTGACCACTGCAGACCGGGGACACTCCACAGGAGCTGCAGCGTGGAGATGCTCCGAACCAGCCGTCAAGCCATCAGTGATGACCCATGTCAAACTCACTCAAATCCTTATGCTGCCCATTTTCCTGCTTCTAACATCAACTCTGAGCACAAAATGTTCACTTGCTCTCTAACATATCCCACCCACTAACAGGTGCCATGATGAAGAGATAATCAGTGTTATTCACTTCACCTGTCAGTGGTCACAATGTTATGCTTGATCGGTGTACACTTGAAACCAAATCCTACCAAATCAGTGTGCTGTAGTGCTCTTCGCTCGCCTCGCCACCTCAGCACATCAGGTAATCGCACTCAGCTGATATCCTTCTACATGTCTAGCTATTAAATCACATATATTTGATCAGATACATGTGATTTACTATGCACTATTTAAGAAAATTAGCATTGTTTCTAGTCTTTTTTTTAAAAAATTATGTTTAGATGAATTTCCTGCAGTTACCATGGCTGTAAATGTGAAGAAGGAGAAGCTGCTTTCTCTCTCATTCACAAGGGGTCACTGGAGCAGGCAGCTCCACCTGTTTGATATGGCAGAGTATTTATGCCTTCCCAGTGCAACCCCAAAGGGATTTGCATCTCCTCTCGGGATCAAACCAGGGATTGTTTGCTTGTTAGGCAAATGCATAAACACTGCACTGCGAAACATCATCACCTGCTCGAATTTACAGGTGTAAAGTCCAGTCAGTGGGTCTTTGTCACTAAGCTGTTTTAATACAGCAGAGAAACCGAGACACTCGTTGGAAAATGGGACAGAGGAGGGACGAGATGATTAGACAGGCAGAAAATAGATGATGAAAATGCTGCACATTCCCTGCTTGCATCTTTCCAAATGGGAAGATTTTCTCCATTTCTCTGTTTTGTGTCATATGAAATTGAATATTTTCAGTTTGGGGCTCATTTAAAATTTCACCTTAGGCTGTGGGAACAGCTCAACAAAGCAACTCCTAGCTTCACCAATCGACACACTATTTCTTTTTTTAAGTCCATGACTTGCTCAGCAACATAATACTGATATTTAGCATTCTATTCTAGGGCACTGTAGCTCAGATGGACACCTGGCACTGGCCCGTGTGTCCCATACCGTGATAGCTAGAAAGCTTATAAGTGCTGGCTCATGACATTCAGGCTTGATTCCACAAAAGCAATTTGCACCTATTGCTGAAGATGAATACAGTTAATATAAATGAAGAAACCACCATGCGAAGCACTTGAGCCAAAGCCCTTGCTATCTAGTGCCCCTTATCTACAAATGCACTTTGCTGTGCTAATGGTGGACCTATTTCATTGTCACATTATAATATCATTTCTGATCCAATAGCCTCATTGCCAGCAGTAAGTACTCATCTAAAACAATGGACTAATGTGCACTGATGCACTCTGCTGTTAGTCAATTCATTCCCCACAAAAGCTTCTCAGTGTTTTGGTACCAGCTGCACCTGATACAGCTGCAGTGCACGGCCTGATCGAGGGCGGTTAGATTAAAAAAAGTTGAGGTTAACAAATGGCAGAAAAAGATACAGGGAGGGAGTAAAAGAGCGAGATTAGGGGGTAGGGATGGGGCAATGAGAGATGGGTGAGAGACCAAGAAATGCAGATAAGGGATAATGAGGTGTTCGCCGGGAGGAGTGCTAGAGAAAAGAAAACAAAGGGACGAGTTGAATTTGGAAGAGAGACGGAGGAGATAAAGGAGCAGGGGTTGGCTGTGGTACATCTGGCCAGGCTCAGCAAAACAGGGGCTGAAAGAGCGAGAGAGGATAGAGAGGGGCCACACTGAGAGAGTAACAGGATTGTGAGAAAGCTCAACACAGATGAACCCTTCGGATTTTGAGCAAAGAGGCTGTGGGAGGGCGCGCTGAGTGAGGCTGCAGGGGACGCGAGGGTGGACAAAATGTGAACAGGGGAGGCAGCACAGGGGACAGGTGTGTATGTTTTAGCAGATGTAGGAGGGCTGAACACGTGTTTCAGTGATTTTAAACAGCAGCAACTTTAGCTTCGCCTGTTGTTGATTCTTATGTCGGGTCAAAGAGGGTAGACTAACATCAGGCTCATAGTTGACTGACACGAGATTGACAAGCACGCGCTCTGAAATGCCAGAAATCCTTTCTGCACCTGACTGGCAGAACATGGCCTGCAATATTCTGGCATCGCTTCGGGGTTTGTGTTTATTTAACTGCTACAAGTGAAAGATTCCACATATAAAGAGAAAAAAACTTTCCTTTTTTACTTCACCTCTCAAAATGCAGTGTTGCATCTTCTATACTTTAAAAAAAAAAAAAAAAAGAAAAAAGGAAGCGGAAGACCACCAAAGAACTGAGGAAACCAAATATTGATGCGCCAGAGCACACC
>VUQK01015698.1:70644-92012 GCA_015106715.1 Bujurquina vittata
AAGAGTTTCATATTCCTCTTCTTTTGTGCAGTTGCTGTCACAGGACACGGCTGCACTTGCCTGTGCGAGGCCATCCATTAAGGACAGACTGTGTTGTCTTATTCTCTGAAGAAAAGACAGTGTTGTGTAGGAGCTCGCTGTGAGATGACCGGGTCAGCCTTATCACTGACCGAAGCCGGCAAAACGTCAAAACATCCCACCCCAATCCGCTTAGGAGGAGGAGGATCAGCACTTGTAAAATGACTGGCACTGCCTTGAGCGAGGTTTTTCAGGACTCAGCAAAAAGGCAGCTTACTAAAAACAACTGATGTTCAAAGGAGCTAATCAGTCCTAATAGAGGTTTGAAGATTTTTAGATTCACTAACTATTTTCAGTGCCACCGGAAACATTGCCCTTTCTGTATTTTCTTGCTAAAAGGGAACATTAGGAACTAATTCGAAAATGGACAGATGCTGTACAGCCCAGTGGGGAGTCCGAAGGCTTGTTGAGTGATCTATCTGAAGGTGACCTCTTCTTGACTGGCCTCTTGTGTCAAAAAAGAGAAAAAAAAAATGCTTACAAAGTCCCTCATAGCTAAAACTTTTCCAGTCCTGTCTGAATAATTCAGAGTTTTCTGAGGGTAAAATAGTAAAATACTACTTCCTTGCTTTTACCTCATCATTTTGTTCCACCTGCCAGTCAAAACTCATCCTGGCTGACACTTTTTTAGCCTTTTGCTATGGCACGAATTAGATCATCCATGAACAGAGGCATAGCTAAATAAAAAAAAAAAGTACAGCCTCTGGGTGAAACACTTGCCAAGTCTCTTGGAGAGCGATCTGACATTGAGGCTTCCAAATCCAGAGGGCTGTTTTTTATTTTATTTTTTTTTGGTGAGGATGAACGCAGACTATGTGAACAGCAGAAGCCGTTAGCTTTGTATTCCAATGCCTGGTTATACAGATTGGACAATTTACTGTCACAAGGCAACAAGTTAAGTTGTTTGTCTGAAACAGTTCTGCTCCTTTTCACCTCTGAGGTGTTTCAATACTTGATTTTCTGTCATTTTAATGGCCCCTTCAACTGGAAGCTCTGCTGAATGCATCTTTTACACATCAGGAGGATAAAAACACTCCTTCGTGCTCATAAATGAAGAACTCAAAGAAACTTCCCCCTCATTCGTTCACATGAAAGACAAAAAGATGAGCAGGCCTCACAGTGAGGCACTTATACTGTAATTGGGGTGCAGCACATGCATGTGTTCACAGACAGCCCCGTGGAGCAAAACAAAAGAGACACGACAATCTGTTTCAGTGTTGATTGTCAACAAAGCTGTGCCATGTTCCCAAAGTTTCCCCCCTGGTTGCACTGCCTGCTGATGACCCCCCGGAGTGCACAGTTTGCTCTGTGTTACTCTGCAGTTGTAATATGGCTCTTGGCACAACACTGCAAGGGTTACAAGCTGGGTTTTGGGTACAAAAAGTGAGATTGTGTAACTATTTGATACCAAAATCTCGCAGCCATATTAAATTCATATTAAATCCACATAAAACAAGTAATTACTCCAATGAGCATTTTTTCTTTCATAATGTAATTTTCATTACAGCTTTAATTGTACTTCCCATAGATGGTAAAAAAAAACAAAAGACATGTAAGTAACTTTTGTGTCTAAAAAGGAAAGCCAGTGTGTAATTGCCTTGAACCTACATTTGTTTTAATGGCCAGCAGGAGGCGATACTTGGTGTTGTAATAAGACTTCAGGTCCTGAAGGAGTCTGTGGGAAAACACCTTCCTGTTGATTTCATGGGTCATACTGAATAGGAGGAGATTTATCTGGAGGATGCTCGTTGGCTATCTGCTTGTGACTGACTCATTGACAGCCAATGAGATTGTAAAACAGAACTTTACGAACCAGTGGATGATGCCAAAGTAGCTGCATCCATAGGTGTGTTTAAAGATATGTGACTTCTTTAAACACACCTATGGATACAAGGCAAAGGAGAAACAACAGTCCTGGTTGATTTTAGGCCAGGAAAGCTTTGACTCCACTATAATATAATCGAATGTTTTAGACTTTTTTCCGGACTGAAAGAAAAGGACTGAGCTTACCAGGTAAATTCTGTCATCGACAATAAAGGTGATAAAGGTGACGATATCCTGAGCTCACTTTAGCTGGATAAAGCAAAACTAAACAGCTATAATGAGGTTAAAAAAAGGCTTTTGAAGGACACAATGTAATTTATGAGCCAAGTTAATAAGCAATGTCAGGAAGCTGGCAAATCGGGTGAAACCTTTGTCACAGCAGTGCACAAGCTAGATGAACATTGCAAATAGGGCAAAGAGGTGAAAGAGCAACAGGCAGTTCTGCGGTCACCAGGGCAACTAGATGCAGTATCCCACTGCAGTAGGAGACAGGCCTACAGGAAAAGGCCTGCTAAATGCACAAGCCATTCTCAGCCTCAGCCAACCTCAACCAAGCCAAAGCAGTATGAGAAGTGTGGCGAGACTCCAAAACATTCTTGGACTGACGGTCCAGCAAAAGATGCTGAACGCAAAAAAAAAGGGACATTTCACATCGCTTTGCAGATCAGCCCAAAAGTTGGACTCCATCCATTGAAGATGATGATGTGGTGGCAGACCTTGGAGCTGTTAGCCAGCCACAATCATGTACGTTGACAGAAACACTTTGCATAAATGGCAGTATGCTGTGCTTCAAAGTGGACAAAGGTGCATCTGTGACTGAGAGGAGACAGAAAGATAGAGGAGGAGGTGTTTATTATGAAAGACTTAACCACGCCCTTGTTCGGTCTCCGTGGCAGCTGCAGACTTCAGTTGCTATCTCAGCTCCATAGCATAGATGATACAGAGTCACACTTACAGTTCAAGGGCTAGGTAAGCTGAAAGATGAATATAACATCAAGCTTAAAGACAATGCAACATCCTATACTCTCTCTGCCCCACAACATGTGGCCATTCCTCTCTGGGCCAAAGTTAAAGAGGAATTAGACTGCATGGAGAAAATGGGGGATATTGCCCGTTTTGAAGAACCATCTGACATGGGAGGACATGGGCCCTATAGTGAAAATTTCAGGGCAAATACACATTTGCGTAGATTTAACCCATCTGAAAGACATGTCTTTTAAGCTGTGGATGAGACAGTGGCCAAGCTGGAAGGAACCAGTGTCTTCACAAAGCTAGATGCTACATCAGACTACTAGCAGGTACCGCTCCATAATGACTCAATGCTGCGGACCATGTTCATCACACCAGCGGGCTGCTATTACTTCAAGAGGTTTCCTTTTGGTATATCAGAACCCCCACCCCCCAAAAAAAATTTTCAAAAGAGTATTTCTCCATTGATTGGCGGCATTAATGGAGTCCTGTGTCGTGCTGATGATGTCCTCGTCATAGGAAGGGACTGGGCAGAGCACGGCGACAGGCTGCATTTTTTTGGCTGGTGCGACTTATACTCCTGAGCGACTTATAGTCCGAAAAATACGGTACACAAACTGCTGTTGCCCTACTGTCTTGAAAGGTCACTCCTGCGTGAAGGAGGAGGGACTGCTCATGAACGGCGAGAAACTCATCATACCTGAACACGTGAGACCTGAAATCCTGCAGAGACTTCTTTGGGGACACCAAGGTATGAACAAATACCTAGCTAGGGCAAGAGAATCAGCCTGGTAGCAGCACATTGTGCTGTAAAGCAGATGGTTGAGAGATCTGTGCATGTGAAGCACAAACACTGGTAGAGCCATTACTCACAATGGACCTCTGGAACAGACTGTGGCAGAGGGTCACAGCAGATCTTTCCCAATGGCAGAACGGGAACTATTTAGTCATGATAGACTACTTCTCACATTATATTGACGTGAGCGCCCTGCCTGCAGGCTCATCTGCGAAACAGACTATTGCCAGATTTAAAGCTGTGTTTGCATGGCATGGGTGCCCAGAAGTGCTTGTCACAGACAACGACCCTCAATTTTCCTGTCATGAATTCTCTGTTTGCATAAGATTATATCTTAACACACATGACATGCAGTCCCTGTTATCCCCACACTGTGACTGTGAAGTCCTTTTTAGAGAAGGAGGGAGACTTCCACAACGCTCTGCTGGCCTACAGGGCCACTCCTTTGGTGCATGGGACCTCTCCAGTACAACTCCTTATGGGGAGGAGGATCAGAAAACCAGTGCCAGTGTATAGAGGTTGAAAATAAGGGATGGAAAAAAATGCCATCAACTCATAATTCTCTGTTTAAAAAAAAAATAATCATGAAATGTGCTTGAAAAGTCATGTTCAGGTTTGCTGAATCTAGTGAGTAGACGGAGGTTCAAGGATTTCAAATGGCTGCGGTAAAGCACAATTTCCTCTAAGTTTTTCAGTTTAGACTTTTAAGTTTTGAAAAGGGTTTGAGTGCTCTTATGGTTCTACAGTATAAACGAGTGAAAGTGGAATGTAGCCATACTGCTAAATGGATTTTGGTTCGGAGATATAATGGCTGATTATGGCTAGGTGGTGGTACATTGAATACATGTGGACTGATTAAGGGAGCAGAAGACTAATAAAGGTTCACAGGTTGTCTCACATCCAGACTGTTGTGTCCTTGAATCCAAAGAAGCAGTATGGAGGAACAACACAGTGTTGTAGACAATATCAAATTACCAGCAAAAGCAGATGTTTTGGTAATGCAAACTGCAGGCAACTAATAATTTGAGTCTTTAGTTTACTTTACCTAAGACCTGAACTTTTTTTAAACATCTCAAATACTCCAAGTGGTTAGCTCAACCTCTCGTTGCATAAACCACTCTGGAGAGTTAATAGGACTCAAGCTAATTGCTCCAATATGGATACTTGTGTTATTTCATTAATATTTTAGCTGCATTTCAGTGGCCCTGGTCTTTGAATTATTAAAACTGTTAGTGTTGGTGAGAACACGCTGCTTACAGAGCTGACAATTTAAAAGAAAAAAGTAATTCCATATTATGAAAATGAGAAATTTAATTTCCGGTGTGAGATAGAAGGGCAGTGCTCTGCTTTCCCACTCTTACAGTAAAACATGTTTGTAACATTAACATTAAGCCCTGTTGTTTACAACCTTAAGGGGGTTAATTTGACTTTTGCAAATGATTTACTAAAATTGAATTAGTTTTCATGCACCCATAATTAAAGCTTTTGTGGAGACATACTGTTTGTCAGAGTCCTTGAATCATTTCAAAACTCATTTTGCTCAACAGAGGAAAACTGGGCAGCTACGGGTAAGACTCTCTTTGTAAATGGGTTACATTCATAATCCTGATATGAAATGACTTGCTGTGCAAAAGCTGCTGGAAATGTTGTTTATGCATAAATATATAATGGTCTGCGTTTTGTCTGTCTGGGTGTGTTATATCCTGTAGTACCTCACCTAAGAGGATTCAAGAGCCTTCATAATTCAGCAATGATTTTATAAAAGCAGCAGAATGATTTGCATGCTACTGGCACAGCTTTAGTGATGGTGATGTAGGTTTCAGTCAGTTATTCAGCCACTTTGGTCCGAGCTGAAAACTCCCAGCAACTGTTAAATGGATTTCCTTTAATAGTTGTTCTCTTGAAATTTCCTCGAGACATATAAGCACCCATAAGGGTGAACTTTGTCAGTCTTCTCAATTTTAATCTAGTCTCACCACCATAACATCCTTTTTTCACAGGAAGCGGGGTGAAGAAGTCACAAATGCACCCGACTTAAGTAGGCGCCTAGAGTTCAGCTGTCACATGAGACCACTGTTAAACGTTGCTTTTGCTTACAGTTTGCTATCTGTTTCACTCCCACTGTGGTTACAATTTGGAACTAGTCCTT
Organism: Bujurquina vittata; assembly: GCA_015106715.1. NCBI lineage: Eukaryota > Metazoa > Chordata > Actinopteri > Cichliformes > Cichlidae > Bujurquina > Bujurquina vittata. The sequence continues at coordinate 76,461 of VUQK01015698.1, forward strand.
GGTTAGGCTTAAATCATATTTTAGGTGGAACTAGGCTCTTAACATGTCAGAAAGCTCATTTTTTGAGGTGCCCGGTAAGCATTCTATATACAGCTTCTAGTGGTTGCTTCATTAAAAAAAAGAAAAAGAAAAAACTAACAAGAAAAATACATTCTTCAACAAATTAACTATGAGGTCCCTAGCATGAACAGCTTAACGTTAAGTAATTCTAACATGCTAAACATCGATACCGTAGCATTGTTATTGTAATCATTTGAACACGCTAATAGCCAGACTATTACTGTCCACAGGAATTAAGACTGTAAACCACAGCCAGGTGCTGCTAATCAAGTGCACTTGAGTTCTATGAAAGCAGAGGTTTTGGATGTTTTGGCAGTTTGCTGGTCTGGAGCATTCAGCTGTGTGTTAATACAATGCCAGAATCTTTCCAGGAGTGGATGACTCACATAATTCACCCCAAGATCAGACCTTGCAATGCTTAGAGAAATTTCAAAAACCCCAGATGCTAAAACTCTTAAACTGTGCAGGTATTAGTTTGCTGGTTAAATGTTCACATTCATGACAGTACAAGTAGAAAAAGACTGAACAAATATGGCTTGTTTGGAAGGGTTGTTAGGAGAAAGCCTCTTCTTTCTACAAAGAACATGGCAGCATGGCTTAGGTTTACAAATTTGTTTCTGAAGATGCCCTTTTGACAGAAGAGACCAAAGTGGAGATTTTTGGCCATAATGCACAAAACCACAGGTCCCACGGGATATTGGCACAAACACCTCAGACCAACTGTGGTGGAGGGGTGATGATTTGGGCTTGTTTTGCAGCCACTGGTCCTGGGCACCTTGCAGTTATTGAGGATTTTGGTGTCAAATGTAAGGCCATCTGTTTGACAGCCTAAACTGGGTCATGTACTGTAACAGGACCATGATCCCAAGCACAGCAGCGAATGTAAGACAATCCATCCATACATCCCTCCCTCCACAAATATATTAGAAACTGATGCAGAAAATTATTACTTCAAGTTATTGCTGCTAAAGATGGTTCTGCAGGCTACTGAATTATGAGGTATACTTAGCTTTCCATGACTGCATCAGTTAAGGTTTGAATTTTGAATAATAAAAACTAATTAACAATTGATTTAGATGTTAATATGTGAGGGTTAAATACACAGTGCATTTCCATTTTGGCACCATACTGGTCTTATTAAATTTCAGCATACTGCCTTTACCAGATGACTTTTGCTTATGTGGAAAGTACGTACTTTTGTTTGGATGTCTAGATTATTCAGTTCAAAAATTGCTAACAGGAAAAGTGAGTGTTGGTGTGACTGTAGGAAATTAGTAATTATGGTATCTCTAATTAGGAGTGCTGTGGCCAAAATGCAGGCACACAAACTTACAAGCATATTTTCTGTGCTGTAGCTATAAAATTGAGGATATGCCCATACAAACCATCTGTAGTATAGACTCACCATTCAATGTTATTAAAAAAGCATTTACAGTGGCAGGTGTTCTTGTTGCCTTTTAAGCAAACTGTTTTTTTTCCCCCGTTGGAATAAAATCCTCAAACATGAGTCAAAGTGAGATGTAAATAGCAGATTAGTGCTAATATCATATTTCTCTGCCTCTAAATAAAAGCTTGAAAGCAATTCTCAGCCACAGTGCGGAGATACTTGGAATATGCTTTCTTGTAAAATGAGGTTTGTAATTACTAGTGTCGCTGTGCCCTGGGGCACAAATGACACGCTAATTATAAATAATTGGAGCTATGCAGATTGAATAACTTGGCAAAAACAAGTGCACTTGTTTATAGTAACAATATGAGAGTCAGCCGTCCATCTCATTACATTGCCAGTTAACTTGGGGAAGTTGGCCAGGTATTGTGTACCCTGTGATGATATGCAAATACACTTCCATTACCAGCTTTGACCTATGCGGGCTGGGGTCGTGGATGAGCATCACTGGAATTTGGTGGGTTTTTTTGCTCAAGGACATTGAAACATATTTGTTCAAAAAGCAATCAAACTCAGCTTTTCTGTACAACGTTGCCTAACTTAGGTTTATTTTCTCTCAGCATTCTTTAAATACTGATAGTGATAAATGCTAAAAAGTCTATAAAGTCTCTAGATAATGTGTTTTTAAATCCAAACTGTGAGTCTGGCTATAAGTTAGACTGGCATTTAGAAAAGCAGCAGGTAAATGCTGAAAGACCAGATTAATGTTAAAACTGCTCTCTAAAAATAAATCAGCACAAGCACATTTCACGTCTGAATCAAAATAAATGCCCTTATGCATTTATTTTGGCACCTATAGTATGGGAGTGAAAGGAAATCCATCTATAGCAGAATTAATGTGTTATTTTTGTAATCTTAGCCTAGATTTGCGAACATGAGCACCAGAGCCAAGAAATCATCAAAAGGAAAAAAAAAACAAAAACAAAAAAACTGGAGCTCCTCTTCAGTGCTGTCAGAGGGAGGAAGGCAGACCAACTTTTGAGGATACAGTGAATTCGCCAGAGGAGATCTTACAGGGATGTGAGCACATTTTCTGGTTAAAAAAAAAAAAGAGCTGGTGGCAGTATAATTAAAGAAAACTCATTCGAATGAAAGAGTTCAAAACATTCAGAGGGTTCATAAAGTCAATCTGTGACTCATCAGCTCTCACGGATGAAGCACCGCTTAAGTTTTTTTTTCAAGGGAAAGAATGCAGATTCAGTTTTGCATAACAGAAGCTTTTTCGCCGTTTAAAATATCAAAAACATATAAAAGGCAAATTTTTGGGGGCCATATTGATATTTTTCCCTTTGAAGGATATCTTTGAGTTACATAACGGATTCTCAGTTTTTCCTATTAAAAAATGGTATCATTTGTAAGTGGGGAAAGTATGAGAGCATCAAACCTTATTATCAAATCCACGTTCAATTTCACAAATCCCCCAATTGGACCATCCAGTGACGTTAGATTCAACTCACTGTCATTGTGCACACAAGGCACACAACGAAATGATCATTCTAGATCACTCATCATACAGCCCGAGACCAGCGCTAACGTTAGGCAATGTGGTTTAAATGTCTTGCCCCAGGACACAACGCAGCGCAGGGACAGGGGCTCGAACTGGCAGCCCTCCGGCTGCAAGGCGAGCACCTACCCACTGCGCCACTTCCACTAAAGTGATCACTATAAAGTTGGAAGCACCCATCAGAAAATGGGTACACTGTGGTTGTAAAGAGATGGACGCATTCAAATAGGCTGTGGTGTTTAAGCAATGCTCAGGTGGAACTAAGGGGCCCTACTGTAAGTGTGGCAAGAAAAAATCCCCCACACCGTTACACCAGCACCACCAACCTCAACCCCTGATGCAAATCAGGACAAATTCAGGCTATTATGGTGAGAGTGTGCAGACTCTAGTCTGGGTTTACTCTTCTGACATGAGTGGCACTGAGTGTGGTCTTCTGCTGCTGTAACCCATCTGCTTCAAAGTTTGACATGTTCAGAGATGCTCTTCTGCATGCTTTATTTATAACAAGTGGCTATTTCAGTTACTGTTACCTTCTCCATCAGCTCTTCTCCTTCTGTAGGAAAATCCCAGTAGATCAGCAGTTTCTGAAATACTTGGACCAGTCAGTCTGACACTTAAATCATCTTGCGTCCCCATTCTGATGCTTGGTTTAAACTTCAGCACCTCATCTTGACCATGTCTATATGCCCTAATGAGTTGCTACTATGTGATTGGCTGTTTAAATATTGACGTTAGTGTGGAGTTGAACAGATGCACTTAATAAAATAGATGGTGATTGTATGTTAAATTTACACCTTGTAACATTATAAAGCAAATGTTTTCAGAAGCCTATGGCTTTCAGTGAAATCCATGTTTTTCTTTAAGATGGATGTTGAGGATATGCTCCTACTTCTAAAGCTCATCAAATCATGTGAAAACGAGTTATACTGAAAATGAAAACTGGGGCGTTTCTTATCTCGTCAAAAGTGAACTTTTTGGAGATGCATGCCTTTCTAAACAGGACTTCTTGACCTTGTACTGTAGATGCAGCATGAAAGATTAGTTGCCTGTTAAAAGCATTTAAGTTTGTTTATTAAAACAAAGTCCTACACTCTTTAATGAGTTTTATTAATTGCGGTACTGTACATGTTGTCTCATGTGGCATTTTGTATTTTCCCGGCTGGCACTGTTTGTGGTTTGTAAAGTCCCTGAAAACTTAAAACGATTTGTTTTTTTCTAATTTAAATATTAATGACTAAATAAGCAAGAAAGTTAAAGGTCAGATGCAGAGCTTTTTGGCATAGGTGTCATTTATCAAGACTTTAACTCTCAACTCATAATCTGCCTCACCAGGACTGTGTGAGACTGATTAGATTATATTTCACGGCGTCTGCTAGCTCGATCCTGGCAGATTGTTTGGACAGTATTATCAGTTGATATTGACTCATCACAGATATATTGGTATCAGAATTTATTTTTATTGAAATGCATTGCAGTAAAGTAATAATAAGGCAAAGTTTCTCCATGGACATCAGCTCATGAAATACAGAATCAAGAACATAGGTACGTAACTACATATTGTCTGTGATTCATCAGCATGTTTGTACCTCAATTTGTGCAACCTTTGTGAACGTTATTATTATTCTCATTACCTTATCTTTTATTAAAGATGACTTACATCTTTGCTCGATGCCATCACTTAGTGCAAAGAAGTTAGACTGTCGGCTATCTCATAGATTTTAGAGAATCTCCCTTTCATTGCAGCGGGTTTCTCATTTTGGGCTGACAGATCAAGCACTCCTCGTCTTCCATCTGTTTTCTTCTTTTTCTTATGGCCCGTTTGTCTTTTTTTTCATGTCAACTTGTGCCACAGTGAGTGTTTCAGGATAAATGCTTTTCAGAAACTTTTATTTCAGCCTGAACCTTAACTTTTTTAAATGATTGAATTATTTATTCTAAGTTGTCATGACATCTGTGGAACCAATGAAAAAAGGGGCCATTTCTGGCTTCCTCCCTGGACTCTATTGTTTCTGTTTCTTCACTGTAACTTTCCCCCTCTCTTTTGCAGTTTAGTGGTGCAGGTTTCTCTTTTACATCATTCTCACTGCTTTCTTCACTTCAGCTTTTTCCTTATTTAGAGAAACGGGAGTTTGCCAATTTGAAAATAGTGTACAGATTCCACAAACCTGTTGATTACACTGGTTGCTGTTTGCAAATGCAGAATAAAAACCTGATAAAAAAAGTGCTTCCACATGGCTATTAAAAATACTGTAGGCCACTAATTTTCGATAAGGTTGAGGTCATTCCATAAACTTAATTTTAGTCTGCTTTATTCAAACCAAACCAAATTTGATGTGTGTTTGGGGTCATTGGCATGTTGCAACACCCAATTGTGTCCAAGTTTCAATCCTCTAGCTGTTGATCTGAGTTGAAGTTGAAGAATTTGGAGGTAGTCCTCCTCCATTACTCCATCTACTTTTTGCAATGTACCACAGTACCAATGACAGCAAAACAGACCGAGAGCATGATGCTCCACCACCATGCTTGACAGCTGGTTCCATTGGTCTTAGGTTTGAAAGCCTCACCTTTTGCTCCTCCAAACATACCTCTTGTTGTCATAGCGTTTCTATGTGGGCAGCTGATAATTTCAGTGAAGCTTGAAGTTATTGATTTTGGAGCAGGGGCTCCTTTCTTCGTTTGCACCCTCTCATCTAAGTGTGACAGTTTGGGTCTTATTCCATTCCTTGGCAAAGTGGTGACACATCTGAATAACTTGTACTTACACACAATTGTTTGAACTGATGGTATTGGAATCGGCAGTGGTTCAGAAATGGTTCCAAGAGACCGTCCTTACCTGTGTAAATCTACAATTCACCTTCCTACAGTATTTGGTCAGTCCAATAAATGCTGTCAAATAAATCCTTTTATGCTAGGAAAGAGAAACTTCCAGTTTTAGTCAATGATGATCACTAATGAGAAGTTAAAAGGCCATGGCCTTTTAACCTTCTGCACCACTTATTGAAAGATTTAAATGTGTATGTGTATATTTGAGACACTATGCATACTTTTGACCCTGTGTGGATTAGAGAAAAAATCCAAAATGAATTCAAATTTGTGCACCCAGTTCTTGCTTTTTTTTTAAAAAAAAAGTCATTAAAGATGTATGCTGTACAGTCATTCCACCCTGGAAAAAGAGCAGTTCAAAGAAACCATTAAAAGCCCCAAATTACCATGTTATTCATGCCCATGATGAGTTCATGTAAACCTCTGACTATTACTCTGATTATTTTAAGACTGCCTTTTTCTCTCCACATGGACTTGCTCAAATATAATTGATCAATACGCAGACTTCAAGCAAACTTCAAAGTGAAAATGTCCCGCACCAAAGATCTTATCACTTGCTTAAAGATTCTGCATATGCATATTTACTTTTGTAGATATTAGAAGGAGCCTAAATAACAAACTAGTAAATTTATCTTAAACATTTGTTAGTCATTTTTCAATGTTTTATGTTTTTGGCTTGAACCAGAATATATATTATGTTTGACATACAGCCAAATTATTTTGATTACTATAGTTAAAATTTCTGGATCCTTGTGCTCACCGGTCATACACATAATCTCTGGGCTTAAAGGTGACATTGATCCACATTATCCTTGGCACCTCTGCCCTCTTTTTCCATCCACCAACCTTTTTTTGTGACAACTCGTATTAAGAACAGGCTACAATGATATGCCACAATGTCAGAAATATTACCTCTGTATCCTAATTAAATGTGATCTAATATGCTGCCAGGTGGGATTTGATATTTGAACTTGTGTATAACTCTTCTTACCCTTCTACCAGGGATACCCCCTCACATAAAATTGCCCAGAGGGATTATAGCAATCGTTCATTAATAATTTGCCCAGATACACCCAATCCTAGCCTTCACGCCATTATCTACATCTATGAATAGCACAGCTTTGCCTGGAAGTCCTGCTGTCCTTTTTTGGTGACATTTATAAAAGTTTCATTGCAGCAATATAAAACATTACATGTCACGCTCTCATGAATCATTTGTGTCATGGATCATTGCTTCAGAGCCAGACCAGCATGTTAACGGGGAGGACGTTAATGGGAAGCAACTCTCCGTCTTCAGTGAGTGCCTGTTTCCATTAGTGACACATAGACCAAGTGGTAAAGCTGATAAAATGGACAATATGTCTTATAGAATTAGTGTGTTTAAAATTAATGATCATGATTTGCTTATGTGTGGTTATGTGGGCATGAAATTTAACAATTTAACTGGTCCAAATGGGGGGAAAAAATGCAGTCTGTGCTTGTGTAGAATTTTTCTTGTTTTGATAGATTTCTTTTTTTCACATGACAAGAAAAGGTTATGCAAGGTTATGTGAAAGAATGGAGGTCAAAGTTCAGAAAACAAATAAATGTTCTTTCAGTTTAAACCTCAGAGGGGACTCTGTGACTGTGTTTAATGGGGCACATTTGGGAAATGAGTTAGACTCACATTTATTTTTTGGCAGTGACAAATTGCACGTTATTGATAGTTTTGTTGTTTATTCAGTGCATTACTTGAATGCCAAATAAAGATCTTGAAATATTCAAATGTAAAATAATATTAAGGTTCCATTTGTAAATCCAAACAGCCTCTAGTCACAGACAGATTATGAGACAAAGACGCCTCCCACCCTTCCTGCTTTTAGTAAGAACACATCCAGCATTTTGTGGTTATTTTACATCACTTTGTTTATTTTGTGTCCTCATAACTTTGTTTTATTTTTTTCCCTTTTTCTGAACTAATTTGTCTCTTGATATAGTTGCACTGTATCACTGTCCCTTATGGCCTTCAGCAGCTTTAAATGGTTATTTTTGCTTCTTTTTGGGGTCTTTTCTGCAGCTTGTTTCTGCCATTGAAATTAAAAAAATCATCCATAACTCAAAATATCTAGTTGGGTATCTCAAATTTTTGAGTTAATAAGTTTAAATTTCGAGAAAACTTGAAATTTCTAGTTAGCTCTGCCAGTCAGAAAGGTGCATCCTTTCCTTCTTAACTAGAAGCGGAAATCGGAAAGCATCAGCTGTTTGACATGGACACACTGACTTGTTATGAAGTTATCATTTTCTAGAAGGCATTCAAAGCTAAAGAAATTGGTGCCAATTTGGTCACATTTGCTGTACATTGGTAGCCCACGCCGTGAAAGCCCACCTCATCGTGGTGTGGCCCAGTGATCCCAGGAGCTATGTTGTCCGGGGGCTTATTCCCCTGGTAGGGTCTCTCATGGCAAATTGGTCCTGGGTGAGGGTCCAGACAAAGAGCGGTTCAGAAGACCCCTATGTCTACAACAACAAGGGAACAGTGTACCCTGCCCGGGACAGGGTTAACGGGGTCCCACCGTGGAGCCAGGCCTGGGGAGGGAGCTCGCGGGAGAGCGTCTGGTGGCCGGGCATCTGATTAGGATGCCTCCTGGCCTTCTGGTTAATGATGAAATGACTGCCTTCACAGGGCTTTCTGATTCTGTTTTTTTTTTCAGTGGCAGAAACAACCTTACGTATATTGCAGTTTTGTGCTGTTTTGGCTTTCTTTTTGCATTGTTTTAAACTAGTTGTGTTGTTTAAATTTTTTTCCGTATTTTTAAAGTTGTTTTGCTTTTTTTGCGCTTTTTGCATCTTTTCTTTTTATGGACATCTGCACTCGGCCCCCACTGTAACCTCTGAGTATAGTGTTATGAATAATGCATAATTATATAGTTTTGCCTATTTCATCTCTTTGTTTGCTATAAACCAGGTGATTGATACAGTAAACCAATACTATTGCCCCATATGTGTTATTGTTCCATCCATTTAGGCTGAGATCAGTCTCATGTTAGAAGACAGAATGCTGGGAAATAAAAAAATCTTCCCTCAAATGTCTTAAACCTTAATGAAGTAGAAAGTGCAGATATGCATGGAGTAAAAGTAAAAAGTTGTCAGAAAAACAAATAAAATATAAAATATAATTAAAGAACAGATAACTGAAAATTCAGTACAGTAATGGTTATACCCACTCTACATTTAATCATTAGTTATTATTAATCTCTGGCTCTCTTCCACAGTGTATCTTTTGTCCTGTCTCTTCGCTCACCCCCAACCAGTCATGGCAGATGACTGCCCCTCCCTGAGCCTGGTTCTGCTGGAGGTTTCTTCCTGTTAAAAGGGAGTTTTTCCTTGCCACTGTCGCCAAGTGCGGCTCATAGGGGGTCGTTTGGACTGTTGGATCTTCTCTTTATTTATTGCTACAATATAAAGCACTTATAAAGCAACTGTTTGTTGTGATTTGGCGCCATACGAATAACATTGGATTGGATTGAATTGAAATTGAGTATTTGTACTTTGTTACTGCCCACCTCTGCAAGAACACATTTTGTTTTTGATCCAATGACGGAAGAATACAATAAGCCAAAAACAGTGATGGGTAAAATGATGCTGTGGTCCCTACCCTTATGTACAGCAGCTCCAGTATTGGATAGTATTTGTTAGCACTCAAATGAAAGAAAACGACTTCAGACTGATTAGCTTGGAAAAGAAATATTTTTGCCAAGTCTCAGTTTCACACTAATGGTGAAACTTCATACAGTATCTCTTTTAACACCAAGAGAGTATCAAGAGAGTAATATGACCATGGCAGCCAACCATGTATTAGAAAATCACCATCAACTGCGAATTCCCTTATTTCTGAGCTTTATCCTCTTCAGTTCTGTCTGATCTGTATCAGCCTCTCTGTGGAACTTAAAGCCTGCAAGGAAAACATTTAAGAGGAAACTATGAGATCCCATTAAGATTGTCGGCCTCCAAACTGCATCCCCAATGCCTTTATTACCTGAATGTAATGGACTGAACTTTACATGCAATTGCTTTTTCATTTGAGTGTTTGATGATCTAAAATGCATTGACGCAGGATTAACTTCAGCATATAATTACATGAAAAGCAGCTCATTCTCATTTATTTCCCACGGTCCCAGGTGAAATAAGCATGGCTACATTTTTATTTTCTCCTGTACATCGAATTTATTTGAAACACTGCAGTGCATCTTTTTTTTATCAAGGTGCTGGGCATGAAAGCAGAAAAGGAATGAGATTAGGGGAGACTGAATCTAAGGATGGTAACAAGAAACGGACTTACTGAGAAAAAAAGGACTGATTTAAAAAAGAAATCCGGATATTTCAGTTGAATACTGTTTGACAGGATTTGGCATCTTAACCCCAGTCTCCCAGGAAAAGTGTTGTGTTCATTTATGGGTCCAGAACATGAACAGATATACTAAATAAACATAATTAAAATGCATAAAATTAAAATTAATCATCACATCGGCTAATACGAATCAGTGAACTGGTCTTCTCTGCTGTATTGATGGCTTTTGGGGCATTTATAGTAAATTTAACTGAAAAATAATGTACCTTGCTTTATGGTAATTGCTTTAAAACACTGTTCAAGAAATCTTTTTCAACAAATGAACTACATTTACCACTTTATTAGGCACACTTGTTTATTTGCGTGTTAGCACAAATATCTAACCAGCCAGTCACATGGCAGCAACACAGTGCATTTAGAAATACGGACATAGTCACTGTAATGGTGCTGAAGGTCAACGTGAGCATCAGGATGGGGAAGAAAGGCGAGGTAAGCGACAGATGGGCTAGTCTGACTATTTTAAACTTTTTAAGAGTGTAGCAGTGCTCTGGGTAAAAATGCCTTGATGTCACAGAGCAGAGGAAAATGACAAGACTGCTTCGAGCTGATAGAAAGTAACCACTTGTTACCAGGGTATGTAGAAGAGGATCTGACCAGATCAGTATCCCAGAAGTTTAATTGACTCAATGCTGTACTCCAATTAAAAACTGTCTAAAGCTTTAGATAGATCTTTTTTTTAGGTATTTCAGTCTGAACCCATCATTGTTGTTCCTGGTAGCACCACGCTCCCAGGATGAGTATAAAAATGGCATCAAACAAACAGGACTGTGAATGACAGAAGCTTTGGTTATTACAGTGGTTCACCCACTGATCCCATAAGCTCTTTCAAACACAGACAGACCTTGGGTACATTACAGTTTTGTGTGGTGATAAATTACATCTAGTTTCTGGCAGTAGGATGAAGGATGAGACCCTGACCTCTAGCCGCAACTTCAGTTTCTGTGTGAGCCGATATCTGCTCAGCTTTGGTGTCCTTACACCACAAAATGAGTGCGTGCAAGCTGACCGTGACCCCTGATCTCTGCTGGTATCAGGTGAGAACAGCAGATTACTGCTTTGCTGTCAGTGTGCTCTCCTTGAAAGGATTATATCTCCTTAATCTGCGACAGCAAATACGTGGGGAGATTTACCAGTAAAATTAATATAATTACGAAATATTTTATTGAAGTAACAGCTTGGGTGTAAACCTTGTTATGGTCAGACCTTAGGGAAATGACTGTGGAAAAATAGACTGGTAGTAATTAGGCTGCCTGGTTTCAAACAAAACTTATTTCCTGTAAGTTTTGCATAGACAAGCAACCGATGTGATTACATGGTCATCTTGCAAATCACATTCAAACCTCACCCACAGAAGAGTCCCAGCATGTTCTGGAGCTTATGGCTAATTCCTCACAGCTCCTGCAGGTTTGATTTGTGTCCATAACTTGGGTTTTATGTTCTCACTTTAGTGCCAAATCAGCTTTTGGTTGAATAAAATAAGGATTCTTTATGTTGCTCAGAGATTACTGAGATTATCTCACAGCGGGTGACAATGAATTAATTAAATTCCTACTGTACAGACAAACTGTAGTAATCCAAAAGAAAGACGACAGGAAGAATCAGGAAAAACAGACATAAAATAAAATCCCATTAATCTGTCACCTATCAAAATGTGTTTTAGGACAACTATTAGTTTAGATTCTGCTCTCTTCAGTTTTTGTGTTGGCTGCAGTCTTGAGATGTGTGTTTTGGCTCTGCTGGGTGGCAGTGGCAAAGAAAGCTGGTTGGCTGGGAAAGTCTTGGGCAACTCTTAGGCACCATCTGGCTGCTTACAAGGCTTGGCGTATGTAGCTGATAAGCAGAGTTGACTTCACTTCAGATGTCATAGTTTGGATCTCACATCTCAGATATTTGTTTGTGGCCCAACAAAATTTCTCAATAACACCAAGAACATTTACACTGCAGCGATTAACCTCTGTAAATACTGAAGAAATATGCCTAATATCTTTCTGTTAGGACCAAATAAAGGGCAACACAAAAGTATGAGCATGAAAATAAAATACAAATATATATGGCAGCAGAAATGAAAAAATTGTGAGAAAGAGTTTCCACAGAACTCTATGTGACCCTGTGAAAAACTAGGCACACCCTCACTGCTTCCATAGGAATTAAGAGGGTGAGTAGCAGGTAATTCACCATCACCAAGTGTGAGCACCTTTATAAAAGCAGAGGTTGTGGCAGTTTGCTGGTCTGCAGCATTCTGGTGGGTGTTAACACAATGCCAGGAGGGATGCTAGCAAGTTCACTACAAGGTCAGACCATGCAATGCTCCGAGAAACTGCAAAAAAACCCAAGAGCTACTTCTCAGACGCTAACATTTAACATGCTAACTGAGACCTCTGAAGTGCATGACCGTACAATTAGAAAAATACAAGTATGATTTGTTTGGAAGGCTTGGACTTATGGAACAGTGTCCTTTGGACAGAGGGGCCCAAAGTGGAGGTGTGTGCCAACAAGCACCATGTTTGGAGAAAACAAACACAGCAAATCATTAAAAGCACCTCATATTACTGTCAAGCACGGTGTTGGAGGGATGTTGATTTTGGCTTGTTTTGCAGCCACATGACCTGGGCATCTTGCAGTCATTGAATTAACAATGAACTCCTCTGTATATCAAAATATTCTAGAGTAAAATGTGAGGCCATCTGTCTTACAACTAAAGCGTGAGCAAAACTGAGCCATGTAGCAGGAAAAAACAACAGCAACAAGCAAGCACAGCAGCAAATCTGCAACAGAATGCCTGAAAAAGAATAGAATCAAGGCTTTGCAATGGCCCAGTCAAAGTCCAGAATTCAACCTGAAGTGGGACCTTAAGAGAGCCGCGCATAAATGTAAACTTCATTGAATTGAAGCATCACTGTAGAGAAACGTTCCTCCCCAACTGAAACATTTACTTCAACTTACTAACATGTAAATTTATTGCTGCTGAAGGTGTTTCTACAAGCTTCTGAGGCCATAGATTGCAATTTTTCAGCAGACTGCATAAAGTCCTTTAAAAACTTTTTTCTTAGGACCATAGAGATATATTTAGCATTTTACTATAACACTTTCTGACATTCATATTTAGGCACAGTAAGCAATTTTTATAAAATGGACTTTTGACACATACTGTAGACATCGCCTCTAATTTTTCAGTCTTAAGATGTTTCTTAACAAGCCATGTTTATTTTTCAAAGCCTGAACTGAACACGTGGATCCTCATAGATGAGCTGTAAAGGTTTGTTTTTAATACCACTCTGTAATATGCTTCTAAATGCTGTAAATATGGGAATTCTAACAATGGACTGAATGGGACTTGACTCTAGAAACTGCTCTTTTGGCACCTCTGCATGAGCTTCATTGTTTCCCCTGCAGAGGTTACTGCTTGGTTTAAATGCTCTTTTGGACTGCATGAGATTTTCCACATAGGTTTAATACTTTTTGAACTAGTACCCTTTTTTTTCTGCAGGAAATTGAGTTCACAGTTTTAGGGCCTTTTTTTTAGGAAAATGACACCTATTATGGAACAGATTCTTTCCAAACATAAGTGGAACATTATAACATTAATTTACTGTCATTGGTTTAGACGTAAAGATAAAGATTGGTGACCCAATAGCCATGTAAACATCAACTCGTACCATTACATTTAAAAAGACAACGCTATCACAAACATGGGGCTCTGTTGAGTCTCTGGAGGAAGTACAATGCAATTCTGACAAATATAAAAATCTTAGCAAGCTAGTGATTTCCCTCAACTTGCTGAGAGGCAATGCAGAGAGAAAATGGAGACGCTGAAAGAGGATTAGATAAAAATAATAGATCACAACAAGAGCTGATGCTGCATTACCAATTGCTGGCTGGCTTTTTCACCTCTTCAGTGTTCCTGTTGGCAGCGAAAATGCAAACAAAAAATAAATAAATAAAAAGACTTGGAAGGTATCTAGTTCCTGGGGGGACCTCCTCAATGGGAACTTATCCCCAGGTTGTCCCCACTGCCATTTGGTGCAAAAGTGACTAATGTCTCACCACCTCCTGCTGTCAAACCATTTTCTTCTCCACTTCAAAGCAAACAATCTCACATGACATCATATGATATTATGTGAGTGAATATTGCCTTTGACGTCTCCTTATTTCCAGTCACGGTTAAACATCATTTTTTTACATTTTGCACTAGCTTGTCACAAAGAAGTGATGACATATCTTCATAGATTGATCTGAATGTCTAAAAATAACATCAGAAATTTAAAAAAAAAATGCGCCTTTCGAAAATGTCTTGCGAGATGTTTAAATTAGCTACATTTTCAACAAGGTTGCCATATCAAAAATATAAGAAACATCAAAAATAATAAACAGCAGCTGTCTGATATGTAAGCAGTGTTGAGATGGGTGACGCTGGATGAAAGTGTTTAAGAACCTGATTTTTTTACAGGACGTTGGACTCAAAGCTGCAGCATTTGTGTCAGTCTTCCTGTGACACCTATCTCCAGAATGACCGTGTGCAGTGTAAAGAAATCTGTGGCTTAATAAAGGTCACTTCCCTCAAGTCAGATAAGCCTCTTAACACCTCAAAACATGCTTTCCCCTCCCTGTAAGATTATTTTATATTCAAGCAAAGTGAATTCAAGTTCATTTCAAGCAGGTGTGTTGTTACTCATATTCCTGGGTGTTTATAAAACTGCTGCTATCACTCCTATAATTAGGCTTCCTTTGGGTTACGCTGTATGGCATTTATTTTTTTCCCTGTTAAACCTGCCAGCCAGATATCATTAGTACTAGTGGAAAAAAAAAGTTGAAGTTAACTTTCTTGCCATCATAACAAACATTGTTAGGAATCTGGCTCAGTAAAATCGTCTTTGCAGCCAACATTCAGCCAATAATAAAACCATCCAGTGCATTCTCGTATCCGTGTGCCAAATATTGCAGGGTCATTCCGTGTAAAATTGAAAAAAAAAAATTGCTCTTTTCACATTTTGTTGCTTCATTGCCTGCTCAGTTTGTGGCATTTCCTTTGGCATCAGATGGTAAGTCCCTTTTTCTGACTTTAATAAACTTTAGATGGATGCGTCCAGTTTCTGTGACCCCTGTCCTGCTGAGGAGACCCTGTGTGAGGGGATTTGATCAGTGCGATACCGTCAAACTATTTGATAGAACCAGGGTTATTATAGTTAACGAAAACGAACGAAATAACGAAAACTGAAATTGAAAAAACATTGTCGTTAACTGAAATAAATAAAAACTATAAATAAAAGGAAAAAACGGTAACTAACTAAAACTGTATTGTGAGGTTACAAAACTAACTAAAAATAACTGAAA
>VUQK01015698.1:95910-112511 GCA_015106715.1 Bujurquina vittata
AGAGCTGCCGGACATGACAGGTTATAAAAAAAAAAAGGGATGGAGATGGTCAGCAACAATACTCGGGTAGGCTGTGGTGCTTAATTGATGGCAGTTAGTCCTAAAGGACCACACCGTTACATCACTACCAGCCTGAACCGTTGATAGATGTTGATACGTGGATGTTCCATCAGAAATCAAGACTCATCAGACTGCTTGATTTTTCCAGTCTTCTATTCCCCAATTTGGGTGAGCACGTGTCAACTGTAGCCTCAGTTTCCCGTTCTTAGCTGACAGGAGTGACCACTCTCTGTAAACCCTAGAGATGACTGTGCAAAAATCCAGGTAGATGAGCAGTTTATGAAATACTCAGACCAGCCTGTGTGACACCAACAGCCATGGCACGTTTAAAGTCACTTGAATCACTTTTCCTTGCTATTCTGGTGCTTGGTTTTAACTTCAAACCATCGTCTTGACCAAAATGATGTGCTGTCCACAAACAAGAACAAGAACAGCTGCCTCCTGGGGGTAGTGTGTAGTGGTAGTGTATAGTCCAGGTGAACAGAACAACAGAGAGATGAGCAGCCAGATTTTAATGCAAGCAGCCTTTATTTGATTATTTGGTTCTGTATTCAGCTGCTCATCTAACATTTTGATTAAAACATTAAACAGTAGTAACTATGTTTTGTAACAAAAAATGCATAAAAATTAGACTTTTATGCAAACCCTGAATAAAAATAAATTATCAACACACAAACACTTCATGATCACTAAAATAGGTTAAAACAGAAGGTTCTCAGTGATGCTAAATGACGAGCCATTTGAGAAAAGAGCTGGACCTCCCATCGCTACTTGTGCATGTCTACATGCCTAAATGCACTGAGTTGGTGTCCTATGATTGACTGATTAGATATTTGTTAATATTCAGTTGAACAGACTAATGAAGAGGCAGGTTAGTGTATGCAACTCTCCCTGCTGGTGCTTTTGCTTTATTTCCCAAAATGAGTGAATATGACACATTTTTTAAAAGTATAATAAAAAACTGCCACAATGAATCATTTTTTATCAGATAAATAATAATTTTCTGAAAAAAAAGGTGAAAACTGTCTAGTTTTTCACACGCTAAAGAAAGATGCCCCAGCTGTTAATGACTGCTATTAGTTTTCAAGACTGATTTAAAAAAATGAATAAAAACTTTACAAAAAAGAGTAACAAAATAAAATGCTCATCACTCGTGGTTCACTTACTGGCTCCAAACTGTGAAATATGCTCATTTACTTTGTTGCCAAGAATTATATGGGCTCTGCCCATTTAAATAAGGCATGCTGGATTAGCAATGTGTTAATTAGTGAGTGGTTGTACAAATTTTGTTGTCTTTGGACAGATCAGCCCAAGTGTAGCTGTGTTTTTTGGTTTTTATTCAACACTAACTGTTTGATGGTTCTAGCTACAGCATTTTTACCCAACAAGTAGTATACTGTAACAATCACATTGGTGCCTTTTTTTTTGGAGGCTGCATATTGTTTCTATGTACCATACAGACATGAGTGTTTCTAATAATTAAGTCATTTCAGGAGCTTGCCACGACAGTTACTGCACTACTTTCAGTCTTTAACTTATCAGCGCTGTCTGTTGGGATCAAATAAAAATTCCAAATTGGTCCTGTGGTGACAGGTGACCCAAATGTAAAATGACATTTTAATGCATTTGTATTAAAAGCCTATGTAACAAGATGATTACAATGTGAAAAAAGGTGAAACAGAATTTGCAGATGTTAAAATAGTTTAACTTTGTTGAAAAAATAGCTTCATGCAGCATCACAAAAACCCATCCGTTATGTACAGTAAGAAATGGAGGATAAGCTTGTCGACACTGTTAGAATGCAGCTTGAGTTGTATGGTTAAAGTCTCTTTTATATAGTGATGTGAAATAAAGGACGGAGACTGGAGAAAACTGAAGGAAATCATATGAAAAAAGTTCTGAATGCAGTACTGAGCCACCCCCTCATTTCTTTATATTTTTGTAATAAACAGAAACTAGGTGGAGTGATTTATTGAAATGTGCAATCATAAATAAAAAATAAATTTTGTTCTGTTCTCTGTCCAGATGATCCCACACTGCTTCAATACTGTTGAGGTCCAGGCTCTGGGGAGGCCAATCCATGACTGATAGTGTGTTTGGGATCACTGCCATTCTGAAAAATCAAGCTTGCCAGATGGTCTAGTGGATAAAAATCTGATGGTACTTTTTTGAGTTTATAATTCCATTAACTTTGAGAAGATCCCAACACCACTCCCTGAAGTGCAGCCTCAAACAATGAGAGAGGATCCTCATTGTGTTACAGATGGCTGTGTACATACAATGTCATACCTCTCTCCTGACCACCTCTATATATTGATGATGATTTGGTCCAAACATTTCACATTTGGATTCATCACTCCATAAGACCTGTTGCCACTAATTTTCAGTCCAGTTCTTGGCACTGGTTTCCGGTGCGTGAACGCTGGCATGTACTGCAGCTGAACAAAGCTAAACCTACAGGCTTTGTTTACACCTGTCAACCCCACATCACAGGCAGACGCAGCGGTCTCATGATGTTTTACTCCGAGAACAGGAAAATCTCACTTGTTTTTCTACCTGTTCACAACTCATTTGAATATATTGCTGTACAGCTAAAAGGACCCACTCATCAAGAAATCCAACTTGACCCTCTCTCAGCTGGTTAAAGACTGCCTTCCATCTTTGTCTCCATCTTTCACTTTTCCCTCTCTACTGGCTCGGTTCCCTCTCCACTTAAATGTGCTGATGTAACACCTGTCTTTAGGAAACATAGTGCTGACCCAAATAATTTAAATCATTTCTAACCTACAGTATGTGTAACCTCCCCTTTTTTGCCCAAAATACTAGAAAAACAGCTGCATCTCAGGTTCATACTCATCTATCTGACAATAACCTCTATGAACAGTTCCAATCAGGCTTTCACCCACTGCACAGCACAGAGAAAATCCTAGTAAAGATAACAAATAACCTAATAATAACCTTCTAAATGCAGCTGACTCTGGACTATTATCTATCCTCATCTTGCTTGATCTGAGTGTAGCATCTGACACAATTTCCCACACCATCCTCCTCGACAGACTTGCATCTAGTGGTATCACTGATACTCCTTTAAACTGGATTAAGACATATCTCTCAGTTCCCACTCAGTTCATCCAATTTAAAACTGTCACATCTCAGCCATCACCACTTATCACAGGTGTTCCCCAGGGTTCTGTTTTGCACCCACTGCTATTTATTATCCATCTTCTCCCCCTTGGCCATATATTCAAAAAGTTTAATTTCCTTTTTCTTTGCTATGCAGATGACACCCAGCTCTACGTCTCCACCAACCCAACCTTGATCCTTTCACCTTCCTCACTCTGTGACTGCCTTCAAAAACTCAAATACTGGTTTTCCAAGGTCCTTCTTGTTGGCTCGAAATCCACTATATCAAAAATCAACAGTTTCAACATTACCATTGACAGCTGCACTGTTTCTCCCTCCCTTCAGGTCAAAAGCCTGGATGTTATTCTAGACAGCACTTCATTATTTCAAGCCCACATTAATAATGCCACCCGATCTGCTTTTTTTTTTCCAACTTCGAAACATTAACTGCCTCCATCCATCCCTCACACCTACCACTACTGCCATCCTGGTTCATTCCCTAGTCAAATCTTGTCTTTATTATTGTAATTCCCTCCTCTCTGGTCTCCTTCAAAAATCCAGCCACACACTTCAGCTGGATCAGAATGCCGTTGGCCGAAACATCACCAGAACTCCCTCTTTTGTTCACATCTGTCCAATTCCTTAGCAGCTTTATTGGCTTCTTATAAAACTTCCTATGAACTACAAAATTCTGCTCTTCACTTTTAAGGCCATCCACAACTTTGCTCCTTCCTATCTTGCTGAACTTGTTCATATGGGCACACCAATTCGCTCCTTCTGGGCCTCCTCGGGCATCCACCTTATGGTCCCACCAGCCCGTTTGAACACTAGGAGATCCAGGACCTTCAGGGCTCCTCATATCTCAAACTCTCCCCTGACCTCATGCTTCCAATATTCAAAGCTCAGCTCAAAACCTATCTTTTTAAATGACGATCTTCTATCATTTTTTCCTGTTTCCCTTCCTTATGAATGGCTTCTTGACAGCTGCCCTTCCACAGAGACCATTTCTGATGAGGCTTTACTGAACTGCATGGATCAGCTGAAGGAACAGATGCATCTCTCAGGGCTCGTGCCAGGTCTTTCCTAGTGTTTTTTCCTGTTTCTCAATGAAATTACTTTCAGATGCTGTTAATCTGCTGTAGATAAGTTTTTTTTTCTTCAGACCTGAACCTCCCTCTTTTGTCCTCCACTTGTACAGTTTCCTCACATTTTTAAAGACACACTGCAAACCACCCTGCGTTTTCAGCTAAGAGCCTTTTGGAAATCACCTTGTTGTTTTGTGAGAAGCTGCTAATGACAAAGAAAGATACAATTTACATTGGTGAAAAAGAAAATTGAGAAACTTTGAAAGACCTTCAAAAAGCCCAGAGACCAGTTTAAAAAGAAATAATGACAAAAAAGTCTGGCTTATTGGAAACAAAATACACAGACATTAAGGGTGGTTCAGGACTTTTTTATGTTACTGTAATATGTATTACTTTATCATTTAAAAGCAGCAAAGTTTACACAATTCTCACAATTGAGAAGCTTTAATGTGGGTTCAAATAACAGGATCAGTTCTGAAGCTATAGCTCCACCTAAAAGTTAAAATCACATCTGTCTAAGCAGAGAAACCCTTCGCTTGAAAAGTAAACCAGAGAGGCAGCGACACTTTAATACACCAACTTAGAAAACAACGTTCAGCTTTTCCTCATTTTATATGTCACCTGTTTGTGCCTTGATCATAAGTAAGTATTCATGCTGCTGCCTCATTTACATAACATCATGCAGAGCTTTCCCCATCATATCTGGCAGAGCAGCAGTTTTTCAAATAGCTCTTGTTTTATGGTAATACAACTCATTACTCTGCACTGATTGGAAGAATACTTTCAAAACTGTAAATCATAAGCGTATCTTTCTTCTCAAGTGATTTATTAGGCACATTTTATCCTGACTTTACAATGTGCCACGTGACGATTTCACGCACTAATGTAGAATATTAGTTGCAAACCAAGTTTTCACTTAAACACGTGCCATGATTCATGAATGAAAATGTAAAGTAAATGGTAGGAACAGATGGAAATGTAATGGAGGTAATCCTGTCCTGTAAAGCAAAGAGGCAATGGAGCGGCGTCTCATGGAAATCACATACGTTAAGATCTTCAGTTTTTACTGATGCTTTGCTTTATGCTTCTTACTGGCCTGATATATGAGAAACAAAATTTTGCTGAAGGATACAGAAAAGATTCATGTTAGTAAAGGTACAGACAAATTTGGCAAAAATGCTAATTTGCTTTTGTAATGTCAAATGAGAAAATTGATACCACTCACAGGTCTTTGTACCAAGTCCAATATTTACACCTACACCTGTATTGACACATGCTAAATCTATTCAAAAGTTTGTTTGTTACATCCACTTTTCATTTTTTTATCCTATGCTATTGATATTCTGGCTGCAGATCCATACTTAATCCTCAGATATGAGAGCGGTATTGATCTTCTCATCCAACACTTTGAAAAAAAATCCAAAATGTCGAAATAATTTCTTTAAAACAGAGAAAGATGGCCTCTTGATGGTATAGATAAATGACAAAAGTGGGTATTCAAACGGCACTAAGTGACCAGTTATTCTAGTTCACAGACGTGCACTCTTTTGCAGTTGTCAGTGGCTTGTCCACAAATAATTGATTTGTTTTTCTTTTGAAACTAGTAGCTTCACATTTGTCGGGGGGAAAAAGCAAAAAACAAAACAAGCTCCTGTTTCACTCTCTATGACCCCAAAGGTGAAAGGGATGGTTGGACATACAGAGTTAACCAGGAACTCGTGTACTTTAACTATGGCTACAATTCTTTTTATTCTAACTTCCAGTGAGAATGACATATGATCTTTGTTTACACACAACCTGGTAATAAATATATTAGAAGGTTACCTACGCAACTGGAGCTTGATAATCTTCAAATGTATTGCTTGCCATCAAAAAAAAATGTGTTTAACCTATAATTTTAAAAGATACATTTAAGGGACATAGTGCATGCACTGATTTCTTTGGTCAATAATGTAGGATCCCAATTGTAATATACACTGTACCCTACTGGATTCATATCTTGTCTGTCGATCTAAATTTACCCACAGACTGATCATCGAATCTCAAATTGCTGCTTTTATAATCATTCATTATATTTTTATCTTTATATTATATCATTATATCTGAAATGAATACATCTCTGAATATGTATTCTATATATAATACAGGAGTGCTTAACAACACCCACAAAACATTTAAAATTAAAAATAAAGTTACCGAAATTAATTGTCATGTTTGGCTATATGTCTGTGATATTTCAGGACTTCATTTCTGAGTTGTATTTAGTGGTGACTCATACAAAATTCCATCGTGGAAACAAATTTAGAAGTTACTGAATGTACGGGAGACACATGAAACAAACACAAAGGCAGAACATAACTTTGCATTTGCACAGGGATGATAAAATCAATATATAAAAAGTGAAAGAATTTCTAATAATTTTTTTAAAACACATTATTGTATAATTTATGTAGGATGATGTGTATTCAAAGTTTCATTCAGCTTGGCCCACCCGCTAAGGAGGAGCTGGGGTAGACACAGATATGCTACAACCATTAAATTAAGAACATTTGCAACGAGCAAATCTCTTCCACTAGAAAACAACAAAGAACATAGTACAAGAGTATCAGCGTCTTTTATATAGTGCTTGATAGATTCAGAGATAACTATGTTGCATGGCTTATTAGCTGATTTCTATTTTACATTAATAATCTAAATCTACAATATAACTGAGAGTGTGAGAAAACTGTGGCTACTGTCAAAAACTATAACGCTGGCCATAACTCGAGAATGATGTGGCATTGGATGTTCAAATTCACACCGTACATGCGGCTACTTAAAATCCAATCTCCGCAACTTTGCCCTCAAGCCAAAGGTAGGGGGTCAGAATATTCCTAAACCTTTCTACTGTTACTTCCATGCCATTTTAAAAGAACTGGCGTGCGATACTGCTAAGTTTGTAATGGATTTGTGTGTCATGATTTGTGAAGTGAGTTCATCGTCAATATGCTTAACCTCAATACTTTTCAATGACAACTGAATGAATGCGAATTTTAGCTTTCGTCCGTTTGTCTGTTTGATTTTTAAAAAAATATATATTATAAGCTAATGCTAAGAGCCAACATGAGTCATGACTAAAACATTACTTCACCACAATATAATTTGCCTCTCTGCCAGTGGGCTCTGGGTCTGTCTGACGGATTTCCTTCCTCCTCACTCTTTTTGTCCTTTGCTGCTTGTTTTAAAGTGTTTATATAAATGAGTTTTCTTGCCATAGTAGAGAATGTATTTCCTACATGCATCGCTGTTTGCAATGTTTTCATTTAGTCAGAAAATGTTTCCACACAAGGCTCCACTTTCTCAACCACAACCAACATGTGACCGCTGACCACAGCAGAGCAGGGCAGAGGAAGAGGAGCAAAGTGTGCTTGTGTTTGTACAGACATGTCTTCTGTTTGATCAAATGGGAGCAACGTACTGAACTTAGGGGAGAGAAAGAAACTGAAGTATTGATCCCATCACCCCTCAAATGATCTGATAGCAACGCTGTTATCGATACTGATAAGCTGACTGTGTGGGCTTATGGTGTCCTGGACATCAAATATTAGAACACATTTAGAAAAGAATAACTCTCTGGCTCATATTTCAGTGAAGACATTAAACTTGGGATCGTAACTTTTTCATAGCACAAAAACCAAGCTACGCAGAAACATGGCTAACCTCGTATTGTGGATGATCTCACGTAGTTTATTGTTTTCTTCCTGTCATATGATGTCTGCCCAGGAAAGTGCAATTTAACTCTCATCCTCCATCTTCCCTGTGCTAATGCCATAGCCCAGCGACCTGCGGTGAGGTTTGTGACGAGTGAGGGATAGGGTCAAAGCGATGCGGAAAAACTATTTCTCTAGTCGGCATTTTCTGTATTTAACAGATGTGCATATCATCAATAACAGTGGCATGGTGGTTTCTTCACCCCCCCCCCACACACACACATAAAAAAAGGTGCTCCCGCGTGCACTTTTGAGATCGTGCTCAATCGCAAAGGTTTTGAATCATGCTACCATCTACCTGTTGTCAGACAGGTAGCTAAAGATGGCGAGGCAAAACAGAAAGCTCTCCCCGGGCACAAAACGGAAGAGGGAGAAGGATAAAAATGTTTACCGGGTGGAATGTTCATTTTAACAGTGAAAACATGGTAGAATGAAAAAAAAAAAAACACTTTTCAAAGTGGTTTAAAGACAGTCGGTAAGTTACGTCAGTGTATCAAGAGGAGGCTTTTAAATACTCAGGTTAGCTTAAGTTACTAGGAGTGAAAGAAGAGGTGTTCTGCAGCTGTGCTGTAATTACAATTTAACAGATAATAACAAGAAAAATAGGGAACTTGTAATTATTTAACTAGATGGTGAATCATAAAACAGATCAATTATAGAAATTATAAATATATGAAAAATTATAGAAGAAAGCCTGTAATAGAAGTACTTTAAAAGTTCACGAATAAGTGAGCTCTGCACACATGAACACAGTAAACCTTGAGAGGGTGTGTGCGTGTGTGTGTGTGATCAAGGGTTTTTTTTTTTGGGGGGGGTGGGGGCGGGGGGCTTCTAAAAACGTGTCCACATACAGTACACCTCAGAAAGTATATAGCTGCGCCCCTGACCGTGCACACGACCAATCACAAAGAATAACCACGTCACACACTTTCATTCAACATATCAGACAGACTGTGGAGCATCAGCATGTGTAGCACTTGTGTAATCAAACGTGTATTTTGGCGATATAAAGAGAGACCGTAATGGGCATGCGCCAACCGCCTGCTTTATTTATTGTACGTCACACAGTGAAATCATATATTTATTTTAAGGCAGCCAATACCCTATTAAACATTTTCACAACTTGTGGAATTTTGCACACAGAGTGAAGGTCTGCCAGACTCCAAATAACAGAATTTAGGAGCAGTTCTAGCCAGTGAGAGGTGAAATCAGCTAAATAATAGGCAACAGCATATTTGGGGTAAAAAAGAAAGGGGAAAAAAACCCAGATAATTTAATCTCTTTCTGCCCATGCAGCTCTCTCCTGTTGAAAAAACAATACAATAGAATTATGCCCAAAAATTCCATTAACTACCACAAAAAGAAAGCTGAAACATATTGGCACGTTTTTTTTTGTCTCTGTCTCTCTCATTCAGTACCGAGGCAGCACAAGGTTCTAATCAAATTACCCAAAGGTACAGGAGACAACATCCAGTTACAGGGTTCATGTATTTTGTAGGTTAAAGTGTAAAAGACTACATTTTACTACAGTATCGAACTCCTGAGTCGATCAATATTTCCTTGTTTTTGCCACATAAAAATTAAGTGGGGAGGTGGAAAATAAAACTGAGGGGTCAGCACCATTTTCCTGCCCAATCCTCACATTGGGTCCAAGACCTGTCACAGCTGGCCCGTCAGACCATTGGTTACATCAGACTCTGAATTTGCATTTTCCTGTATGGAAATTGTCTTTGAGGGCCTTAAAGGGCATGCGGCTTCATGAATTAGCTTCTTTAAAAGAAACCATGTATGCACTAAACTGTGTAAACTATAACAGATAATGAGAGTGTGTGCTTTTTCTGTGATGAATCTGGTTAATTAGCATATGTTAATTTGTGTGCTTTGCTTTACTTTGTGTGTGTGTGTGTGTGTGTGTGTGTGTGCGTGTAAGGCTTTCTGCGCTACATGCTTTACATCCACATAGCTCTGTTTTCTTTACATAAATCTCGTTAACTTATCAGTCAGACTGCACTCTGAAACTCCTAATCAAACACATGTATCAAAAGCATGTTTTGTATCATAGTCTTTTCAAATTACAAAAAAAACCCCAAAACAACACAAACAGCAACAACAACAACAACAACAGGACACAAGAAAGATGTAGATCAAATCTTGAGTAAACCTGTGAAGAAGCTCAGTGAAAAGTCACCACATTTGTGGGACAGCAGCATGCTTAGTGCAGCAGGTGATTACAGAAACGAGAATGCTCGATGCCGGTAAAACATACCAGTCGTCTGTTACTTGATTCACTTAGGAAAAAAAAAGGGGGCAATATTTGTGCAGTCACACGTGGGAGAATTGCCTCAGGCTCTTATCTAAATCAGAAAATGGAAGCACAGAAGATCCATCTGAAAAGCTCATTTCCTGTCTTAACCAGAGCTCTAATGTGGTAAAGCAGTGAGAACATTTTGCTCTTACTTGACACTTTCTGCCTCCTCTTACTTGACTTGCTCTCTTGTCCGGTGCTAGCACAGCTTCCTCTGTGGCTGTGTAGGTGGAAGAGTGGACAAGGGGAGTTATATTATAAGTTCTGATATTTTTGTAAAGGTTATTTTGAAGAAGAGGCATTTCCTGTTGAGCGGCAGATGGAGGTACAGGCTGTTCAGGTGAGGAATCCGGCGAAAGGACACACAAAGGAACACACATTAATACAGAACTCCACTTTC
Source organism: Bujurquina vittata (assembly GCA_015106715.1). Lineage (NCBI taxonomy): Eukaryota > Metazoa > Chordata > Actinopteri > Cichliformes > Cichlidae > Bujurquina > Bujurquina vittata. Next base: position 106,633 of record VUQK01015698.1, read on the forward strand.
ACCTTAATATTAGAGCAGAAGCACTATTTCATGCCCCATATGTTACAGTACAAACTCTTGTAAACTCCAACCCTGGGTTCGAGTTATTAACTGAACGTTTTGAGATAATAACCTGACATTTTTACTTGTGAATGGTAATTTTTTCTTTCTCAGTGGTGGAAACAAGCTTCCATAGACTGCAACTATCTGCTAGCAACTAATGGAACCTTACCTAACCTCCACAACCACTTGCAACCAGTTGAGGAACACATTTTCCCAGTGACCTATGGTTACCCAACTAGTCTCTAGGCTCTTTTCTTATTGGCTTTTTTTAATTATTATTCTAGTGTATGAAGTCTCACTGTTCTGGAGCCTGATTTAACTTCATTATTGCTGGTGATGTTTCCCTCCTTTCTGTTTGGTCCATGTGTGTTTTTTTTTTAAGTTGGCCATCTGTTTTCTCTCCCTGAATGACTTCATTCACGTTTACCACGCCCTTCATGTTTCAGTATCTCCTTGTTTCATTTATGGTTGTTATTTCCTGTTTTATTCTGATAGTTTCCTCTTGTGTCTTGCTTTGAATTTGCTTCCTCCATGTCTTAAATCACCTTCACCTGTGTCTGATACCTCACCTGTCTCCCCTCAGCCCCCAGAATGTCTCATGATTTTCCATGTTTGCTTGCTTTGATCTCAGTTTGCCTTCTTGAGTTTGGTCAGTTCTTTCATCTGCTTGGATCATAGGGTTTATCCTCTGGTTCTGTGAAGCACCTTTTGTTTCTACCTGTCATCAGTAAAACTCCCCTAGAATCTGGAGAGTCTGCGTCCTCCATCCGGGTCCATTTCTCACTATACCCTTGACACATATAATGCCATAAGTCATAAGGAAAAACAAAATGATGAAAACTCTTTTAAATAAGCTGTATTTTTGGAACTGCTCTTTTCTCTTCTTCAAATAATGAGCAGAGATTTTTATATACCCTGCAGACCACACCAACGCCTCTTCCTCTCCATGATTTGCACCCAGAAAATATAATGATAGCTCATTTAACCAGTGGCATTAGTCAGTTTCCAGCCTGTGGACTGGATGGTTTTCACATCTGGTGTATCCACAAGGGAATACATTGGTTTGCTTGGAGTGAACATTAAACTTTAAATTGTGTTTCTGGACCACAGCCAGACTCAACAACTGAGTACTCGCAAATGCTTTTTGGCTAGGAAATAAACCCCTAGACCTGGACTGGCACCCCTTACTAGTGTTGAGTTGGAAACCCTTTTTCCTTCTGAACTGTGTTAATTCTTCATAGAATAGGTGCAGATTTTTTGGCTCCTCATCCATGACGCAAATCTCCTCCATCCCACGTGTGCTCTACTGGATTGAGATTGACTGTGGAAACCGTACCACTGCCTTCCTGTCAGCTCGAAGCAGTCTGGCCTTTCTCCTCTGACCTGTGGCATCAACAGGGCATTTCCACCCAGAGATCTGCTGCTGGACATTTTCTCTTTTTCAGACCATTCTCTTTAAACCCTAGAGATGGTTGTGTGGGGGAAAAAAAAATCCCAGTAGATCAGCAGTTTCTGAAACGCTCAGACCAAACAACCATTTCTTCCCCATTCTGGCGCTTGCTTTGAACTTCAGCAGGACGTCTTGACCGTGATCGACTCATTAAATATTTAGATTAATGAGAAGTTGAACAGGTACATCTAACAAAGTGGTCGATCTAACATGGTGTGCTCTACATTATTGTTACTATTTAATATCTAGCCAAAGAATAACAGTTGCAATTTACAGTCTCACACGGGCACATTTACACTGATTTTGGTTAAGTGATGATTGATGAATAAACAAATAATAAATAAATAAACCCTGCCTCCACATGAATGGATAAATGACCCATAGATTTTAATGTACTTATCACAGCTTGTTTCCATGAAAAAAGAAAAAACATGATTGTCCAGTGCTGATAAAACATAAAGAACACAGATCTGTGAAACAACTGTTTCCTATTTTTTACCACAATACTCTTCTTCCAGAGATAAGTGATTTTTCTCCCCTCTGTTCTGATCTTTTGTTTCCCCCTCTTCACTCGCCACCACACAGATGTGTGACATTTGGAAACTTACTAGTCGAATGTTGGCATGCCTAGTTCAACTTCAAATACTATTAACAGCCATTTAGAACATTTAATGCGAAACCAGGAAGCAAATGTTCTATTAACACAACGGTCCTTAATCCACTATAATGGCTACAGCGAGTGAACTTTTTAATTGTGACATTTTTTTTTTCCCCACTCATCATCACAAATTTGACAAAAAAACTAAAAACAAAAGGTTACATTTCAAAGTCCTTTTTTTGTTTTTTTTTTAAATTCTCCATTCCAAAGTTGGCTTCAAATTGGTACGCAGATAAAACTTTATCCACAGTAGGGTTTTATGTGTCCAATAAAAGGCACACGACCAATTGAAAGAGAGGCTCTGTGTTTGTGTGATGGCTAGCTGAGAGGCGAACATTACTCTCTGATTGGTTTAATTAAAATGTGCGAGAGTGACAGCACATTCGGGGATGGTCATTTTGAAAACGATCAGTGTAATCACACACTTGTTGTAATTGGCAATCTGATGCAACAGCAATTTCAATCAAATCACAGGATAGCCACACTGACAATTTGTTTATCAAACCAATTGAAAGTATTTTTTCTGAGCTTTTTTCTAAAGTGTGGACCTGATTGCAACTGGCATTTAAATGTAATTTTAGCTGCACTTTTCTATACGTTTGTGTAATTTGAAAATTGAACACTGGCCGAAGTGTTTTTTTCTCTTCCTCGCGATAAGAAGAAGGAGGGTGGTGGGTGTAGCGGTTTTAACGACAGCCATCTGCACTTTGTTAGAAATGCATGAAAATTTAAGGGATAGTTTAACATTTATTAAGGCCTGTCTGAAAACAATACTTGCACAGCATTGCAAGAGGTGTGGCACTGTATTTCTGGTTGTTATAGAATTCAGTTTCTTCCAAATACAACTCCACTGAGTGAACAGTGTGGAAATAAAAGTTTATGAAACATACTCTGCTCACAACTATGTTCCCTTCAAAGCCAAAGCAGTTTTTTTTTTATCAAACCTTTAAAGGCACGCCTCGTTAATTTAGAGACATCAAAATAGACTACAAAACACAGAGTCTTCCATCTTCTACAATGCATCACGCCAGCAAGCTTTATCAGACTTTTCCTGTCTGGTCTGTAGCCCGCAGTGAAAGCCACAGGTAGCAGAGCAGCAGGCGTAGCTTTATTCTTTTGTATGTGTCTCCACAGGCTGTGTTCAGGCACTGTACAGCCACAGTCTGGCTGCACTCATAACTTAAATCCTATTCTGTGAAGTTGCATGTGAAAAATAGAAAGAAGAGCCACGGCCACCTGGCACACAATTTTATACAGATTGAATGTTCCAAAATGGGAAATTGTGTCAATATTCACGGTTTAACTTGACCTTTGACTCGATGTCCTCCCTGGCCTTTCTCTTGTTTGCTGGATTTTTTAAATGTATATATATTTTGCCTATTATCCTAGTGTCTATCAATCCCTCCACCCATTTTCTTCTGCTTATCCAATTTAGGGTCACAGAAGAGCTGGAGCCAAGCTCAGCCATCATAGGGTGAGTCTATCATAGGTCTAACACACTGCTGTCTATTTGTGCAAAACAAGACAAAACAAACAAAGTCCACCATGCAATACATGTTGTGACAGTGTATAATTTACATGTGGACGCACATGACTGGCATAACCATGCTTTTGGAAAAACAAAACCAAAAAAAAAAAAAACGAGTACATGTGTTTTTTGAACATGGAGTGAATGTTGTATTTTCCAACAAATACATTAATTAATTTTTGTTTTATTATGCTGAATTGGCTTTTTCATAGCAATAATTCGATTGTGATTCATGATATATAATGAAAAGTTTGAGTGGATTGACATGTTGACATTTTTTGCACCCAAACCTTGACCACTTTTTCTCAGCAAGTGCATAAAACATAGAAAAACACCTGCTCAGTATGCAGCTAATGTAAATAGCAAAATGGCATTTACGGTGCATTTTTCTCGGGCAGACGTGTGCTACACGAATGACTGTAAAAACAGCTGATACAGCTTGTAAGAGCCGTCTAATAATTTGATCTGCAATCTGTATCAGCTGTCACAATAATAACTTGATCTGCAATCTGTATCATCACAATACAATGCATGTTTCGTTGCCTTAGTAACATTTTCAGTTAGATGCGGATGCTGCTCGCTTTGATGTTGAAGGGAATATAGCAGTTGCAATTCGGGGAGAAGTTAGTTTAAAGAGGGCAGCTAGGCTTAGGAGCACATAGTTTTTCTACCGTGTGACTATGTATGAAACCAAATAAAGTCTTAAAATCCAGGAGGCTTCTACTGTCATGCGTGTTGGAATACAGTGGACCTAAGAAATGAGCCTGCGTGCCCAGAAGCGGCCTGAGGTGTTCCAGAGGTGAAACCTGCCGCTACACAGCTCAACTTTACCTTTAAAACTTTATTTTTTCCAGCTGCCTCTGTACCATAATCCTCACTCTTCACTGGCTTCATTAAAAAGAAAGAAAGAGAAAGAAAGCAGTTGTTGGCAGCTGAAGTAACTCCTTGTAAGGCACCCATCATACAGACTTGAAATGATGCAGAAAATGTTGTTCTGCTGTAGTGTTTCAGAGTTTTCCTTCATGGCAGCGTGTTGAGTGTTGGCGTATGGAGGCTGCACCTTTGTAAGCGAGAACATTGCTACTGATTTCTGTTCACCGCACCTGAATCAGACGATTTCTAAAGAGAGTCGATTCCACAGTCAAACCTGCCACTGCTCATGTGACCGCCCCCCCATCTCCCTCCAGAAAAAAAGGAAATATGCTCTCTTTACACATTCCTCCTGTAATTTAGCTGTTTAATGATGTTATAGTAAATTAGTCCTGCTTTTAAACTGAGTTATGTATTCTGCAGATTTCTTGCTGCTCAGTAGATGGGACATGGGTCACTCTGCCTCTGAGACTTTCTAACTCAAATCACAATTTAATTAGTTTGGGTTTCAGTAGACTTCACTGTGCTGCCAATAAGGGAAAATTTTACAGGAACGGTGAAACTTGTGTTGTGAAGTTGGGGAGAAATATTGGATATTGGCACCAAATGTAGGCGACTGGCAGCTGAATTCATATTTCTGACGTGCAGTGCAGTACTCTTCTAACAGGGTTACAAGCAGCGATTGGCTGTGGCTGCGGGAAAATACAAAGAGAGTGAATGAATAAATTCAGACTCTTTCCATTGCTTTGCAGTAGGAGACTTTGAGGAAAGGCCCAAAGGCCACAGTGAAACCTTTTGTGAAACTTCAAAATGGCTTGAATTTCAGCCATGACTGATTTTAGAAACTCATTCAGGACTTGAATGTTGAGCTACACTACATTAATAATGCGTCTGCGTTATATTTTCTCAAATTACATTGCATGAGATAATAATTGAACTCATTTGGATTAAATTGAATTTGCTCAACCATTTCCACGGGAGGACAGAAAGCTTTGTGCTTTCACACTGTTGTTGTGGGTTGATACGTCCGGCACTCCTAGCTGTAGTTTTGATTGACGTATGCGCGACTGCGGGGCTGGGCAGTGAGTGCAGATTAAAGAGCAGAGACCATCTCAAGTGGGGTAAACAAACCTAAAAGCTGTGTGGTCTGACTATTCCTCCACACAACTTCACTTTTAAAAAAAATCAAGGAGAAACTTTGTTTACTTAATGCGTGTTGATTATATCTGTCTCCAATTTGCTCATTTGGTCCTGAGACTGAAAAAAAAAACAGTTCAAAACTTCAAGGGGGGGGGGGCTTGAAATATGAAATCAAACCTCTTGCCTTCTTT